>JAIUZE010045870.1:0-152301 GCA_022085475.1 Heliosperma pusillum | reverse complement strand
AGTGATTTCATCTAGTACGCGATCAGATCTCATAATGTAATTGGGCATTCACATCATGTTGATGTTCACCACAGTGGACTCAAATTATGCAGTGAATATCCGACTAAGCATACATTTTTATTAAAAGTTAATTATATCTTATGTATTGATTAAAGGAGACAATCGCATTATGACAAGTTGGAATTCACCACAGTGATTTCATCTCGTACGCGATCAGATCTCTTAATGTAATTAAATTGGGCATTCACATTATGTTGATGTTCCCCACAGTGGACTCAAATTATGCAGTGAATATCCGAGACTCAACATTACCATTCTATTGAATATTATTATATCTTTAAGTATTGATCAAAGGAGACATCCGCATTATGACGTGTTGAAATTCACCACAGTGAATTCATCTCGTACGCGATAAGATCTCATAATGTATTTAAATTGGGCATTCACATTATGTTGATGTTCACCACAGTGGACTCAAATTATGCAGTGAATATCCGACTAAGCATCTAATGGGGTAAAATAACTCGTATTAAGGTTTTACACACAGGTAACCTAACATTAAAGTAAAACACCCAATAAAGAGAGTATTCTTAATTATGTAATTAAGCGTGCGTAGGTTGTCCACAGATACTACCCATCGCCTAATGAATGTTTATAAGTTACTCATTTAAGTTTCAAGTCTTAGTCATAATTGCTATTGTGTGATAAACTCAAAGCCTAATGTTCTGAGCATTATTGATAATGCAGTACCGTTGCAAAGCTCTCTCAATAACATGACAGTCTTTGCTTAAAGTTCTTACGAATTACCACTGCACTAAACATTAAGTCCTCCATTTCGGAGATAGGCTGTACTACAGCCAGTAAGTACATGGAAATCATTAAGGAACGCTTTCAGACTACCGAGAAAGCGGTAGCTGGAAGGCTTATGTCTGAACTTATCCCCAGGCACATCATGTGTATCATGTAAGCGGGAAATCTAAAGGAAAGTTTTAGAAACAGAAAGGGCATTAAGTTAAGCCCTTCTGATAAACCGTCTGCAACTGGCATAAAGAAGGAAATTAAGAAGCAGTAAAGTTGCCTTTTCTGTAAGAAACCTGGGCACTTTCAGCAAGACTGCATAAAGCGTGAGAATTGATTCGAAAAGAAGGATAAGCTTTTGGCTTTAGTATGTTTCGAATCAAATTATGATGAAATTCCCTCTAATACATGGTGGCTAGATACAGGCTCTAATGAAAGTTCCTTCTTCTTGTGGCATAAACGTTTGGCCCATATTTCAAGAGAAATAATGAACATATTAGTTAAAAACAATATGTTACCTTCTCTTGATTTTACGGATTTTGGGACGTGTGGAATGCATTAAAGGTAAGCAAACCAAACACACCAAGAAAGGGTCCACAAGAAGCACTGCGTTATTAGAAATCATACATACAGACATTTGTGGTCCATTTGATGTTCCCTCCATGAGCGGAGAGGAATATTTCATCACATTTATCGATGATTATTCACGTTATTGTTATCTTTACCTTTTGCATGAAAGATCTCAATCAGTAAACGCTTTAGAGGTTTACATTAAGAAGGTGGAAAGGCAATTGGGAAAGAAAGTGAAAATCATAAGGTTAGATAGAGGTGGTGAATATTATGGCAAATATGATGAATCAGGACAACATCCTGGTCCCTTTGCAAAACTCCATGAAAGTTTGGGTATTGTCCCTCAGTACACAACTTCTGGTTCTCCATGGATGAATGGTGTAGCTGAGAGGCGTAATCGAACCCTATTAGAGGATGTAAGGACAATGATGAGTAATACCAACTTACCCATGAAGTTGTGGATGCATGCCCTTATGACTGCTGTGTATGTTGGAAACCGGGTTCCCAGTAAGGCAGTTTCAAAGACACCATTTGAACTGTGGAAAGGGTGGAAACCGAGTCTTCAACATTTGCATATATGGGGATGCCCAGCAGAGGCACGCATTTATAATCCACATGAAAGGAAACTCGATCAAAGAACCATTAGTGGGTTCTTTATCGGTTATCCAGAAAAGTCTAAAGGGTATAGGTTTTACTGTCCTACACACAGAACAAGAATTGTAGAAACCGGAAATGCCAAATTCCTTGAGAATGGCGAAGTTAGTGGGAGTGATCAGGTAAGGGATGTCATAGTCAATGAAGTTAGGGTGGCAATTCCAGCTTCCTTGCCCCCAATTTCAATTGATGATGTTCCACATAATGATAATGTTGACCCAGTCAATATTGTGGAACCTAACGTTGATGACCCTCCACTCCCGAATGATAACATTGCCACTGAAGTTGTTGATACAGCCCCTGAAATAGTATTAAGAAGGTCCACAAGACCTAGAAAGCCAACTACTTCAGATGACTATGTGTATGTACAACAATGTGAATTTGACATTAGTATTGATAATGATCCGGTTACGTTTTCACAAGCTATGAATTGTAATGATTCCGATAAATGGATTAATGCCATGAAAGAAGAAATGGAGTCTATGGCTAAGAATGAGGTCTGGGAGTTGGTCAATTTACCAGTAGGTCATAAGGCTGTCGGCTGCAAGTGGGTCTTTAAGACCAAGCGCGACTCCTCAGGTAATATTGAACGACATAAAGCCAGACTGGTAGCTAAAGGCTTTAATCAGAAAGAAGGCATTGATTATAATGAAACCTTCTCTCCAGTTTCTAAGAAGGATTCATTACGGATCATTTTAGCTTTTGTAGCTCATTTTGATTTAGAGCTACATCAAATGGATGTGAAAACGGCATTCTTGAATGGGAGTTTGGAAGAAGAAGTTTACATGGCTCAGCCTGAAGGCTTCATTATTGATGACAAAAAGGACAAGGTCTGTATATTAAAGAAGTCCATTTATGGACTTAAGCCAGCTTCTCAACAATGGTATATTAAGTTCCATAATACCATTACCTCCTTTGGGTCTCAAGAAAACACTGTTGATCAGTGTATATACCTGAAGATCAGTGGGAGTAAGTTTGCATTTTTGGTTCTATATGTCGATGACATACTTATAGCAAGCAGTGATTTGGGACTATTACGTCAAACTAAAGATTTCCTATCAAACAACTTTGAGATGAAAGATATGGGAGAGGCGTCCTATGTGATCCGGGTGGAAATATCTCGAGACAGATCACAAAGGACATTAGGGTTGTCTCAGAAAGTCTATATCAGTAAAGTCTTAGAAAGATTCAACATGGTAAAATGTAATCCCAATGATGTTCCTATTCAGAAAGGGGATAAGTTCAACTTAAGTATGTATTCTAAGATTGAGCTAGAACGAAATACCATGAAAAACTTTCCTTATGCATCTCTGGTTGGAAGCTTAATGTATGCGCAGGTCTGTACAAGACCTGACATAAGTTTTGCAGTAGGTATGTTGGGTCGATATCAGTCCAATCCTGAAATGGGTTATTGGATATGATGACTCAGATTTTGGAGGATGCGTGGACTCAAGGAAAAGCACTTTTGGTTATGTGTTTGTTTTAGCTGGGGGAACAATCTCCTGGAAAAGTGCTAAACAAACAATTATTGACTCATCCACTATGGAAGTTGAATTTGTAGCGTGCTTTGAGGCTACTATTCAAGCTTTATGGTTGCGGAATTCTCCTTCAGGGCTTAGCATTATGCATTATGATGCAAGGCCGTTGAGAATTTATTGTGATGATACCGCATCGATCTTCTTTTCGAAGAATGACAAGTATTCTAAAGGAATAAAGCACATGGAAATGAAATACTTGTCAGTTAAGGAGGAAGTTCGGAAAAACACTGTGTCAATTGAGCACATTATGACTAGTGCTAATATAGCAGATCCTTTAACTAAGGGATTACCTCCAAAGACATTTATGAAGCATGCTATTGATATTGGTCTGGAGGATAATCATTAAGGCTTTTTCGTTTATGTTTGGATCATGCTAGTGCTTTGTAATAATGACACTTATGTTTTGATTAATCGACTTATGTTTTATTATGATGATGATTTCCGAACAATTTTCTGTATCGTATTATTGTTATTGTATACATTGATGTTGCACGATTAACAGAATTGATCCTTTTCCTCAAGGACATTATTTGGGGATTATGTTTGCTCCTTGTACAGACTGATTATTCTAAGTGATTGGTCCGTAGTACATGGAAGGACCACTTCTCTTTTATAGTAGTGTCTCCGCCATGACTCAACCAGTTGTTCAGGGATGATCAGGGTAATTAAGATAAACCCATTATGTATTCATTTAACCGTCTACGCGCCTTATGTTATAATTAAGTGTGACATTATGTTTTAATCAGTAATATGGTCCAAGTGGGAGAATGTAAGAATTATTATATTAATATTATTTAATTCTCTATTGTGTGGACCTAATTACTGATATTAGTTGCCTTAATTAAATAATGGTTAAATATATTGTTTCGGGTTTTTATTAGGAGTCCTAGTTTAAGTAGATTATGGTAAATAGTTACAGGCTATTTACATAACTGACTACTTATTCCATAAAGCCCCTCCTGCCACCTCTCTATATAAGTACACCTGTTTGTGCTTTAACCTAATTCATTCATATCACCAACACACAAGAAAGAAAGTGAATTAGAGAATAAGGAAGGTAGGAGAAGGCAAAGCAATAAGGGTTTATTATTTATCTTTCTCAAGTAACTTTATTATCAGATCTGATGGCTGCACCACGTAAGTACCTTTCAGTAATTATCGCTTTAACCAAGATTCTATAATTTATGTTTACACAACTTTTCACCAATTCTGAGAATAGTGCGTGTTCGCGATGACCGTATTTATCGTTTTTATGGCTATCCTCTTGATCTTCCACCTAAGTTAACTGGCTTCAAGTCGTCTTTTCTAACGTCTCTTTGTCTTAGATACGTCAATGTCACTGATGACTTCATTGATTTCCTACCTCATTCTTGCCCATTCCTAGAGATGTTTTGCATCGAAGGATCGGCACGTTTAACTAGAGTAACCGGTTCATTAGAAGAAGTAAAACATTTAGAGGTCTCTTACTGCAAGAATCTGAAAAAAATCGATGTTTCAGCCCCAAAGCTTTAATCCTTGACACTTAATAGGGTATTGCCTGTAGATCTACTACACATTGTGGATGCTCCCTCTCACGTCGAGATGTTCATTGGCGAGGCAGAGAGATTCCGTATTCATTTGATTACCTTGAAGACATCTTGTCCTAGTTGGTATACCTGAATCTAAGGATTGGCCTATAGGTTAGTGCAAGCGTCTTCTTTGCCTCATTTCTTGTCTAAGACCGTCCCAACTTATTAAAGTTGTGGCAGGAAATAAAAGGAGGTTGTGACTAGTGAGAGGTCTTTAAGTTAAGACGATCTTAAGCAATACCAACCGTCTTTTTTGAAGAAACAAACATGCTCTTAACTATATTTCTTATCATTATTGTCTTGCTATGACAGGGCCAATTGAAGTATCTCATGGATGGTGTTGCGATGCCAAAACTTGAACATCTAGAACTGCAAGTTTTACATGCAAAGGCTCACTCAAGCCTCCTTGACTGTATTTTCGTGATTGCGGCATCCCCTAGTCTGCAGAAGCTGACATTAAAGGTATGACTTGAACCGTCTTCATTCCCTTGTGTTAATTACATAACCATTTCTACTTTTGCTTAAAAATGTATTGTACTCCGTATGTATGATCTAATTATTCATGTTTGTAGTTGGACAAGTTTCTGAACAAAGAAAGATACAATCGGGAAGTACACAATTGGGTTGGCTATGACATTCCGATTAAATGCTTGAAAACGTTGGAGATTGTTGGCTACAGGGGAAAGACAGTCGACCTTGAGCTTGCATTATTTGTGCTTGAGAATGCCAGTATGCTTGAACAGATCATTCTTGACTTCGTCCCACTCGATGACAACGATAAGCAACAACGACTAGAAATGCTCCAGACGAAGCTACCACTAAGCGTAAAGTTAATAGTCAAATAAACTTGTCGTCGAGAATAATGTATATTTATTTGGTTTATCTAGAGCTATAAGTTGATATTTATTCTTTATATATGCATTTTATTTTTAATATTTTTTAATTTACTGTCAGTGAAACTTTATGCTCTCGTATGGTGCTCGTCCGTCTCGTGTGGTGCTCGTCACGGACGCAATCGGGGTTAAGACCCCGATGGACCGGGGTGGACGCAATCTACACACTTTGCCGGTTTTGAACATCATTGAGGATTATTATCAATAGTGACCACTTTTTATGACTAGGACACTATTTACCATGAAGTGGTCACTATTTACCGAAAAGTGGTCACTTTCTAAAAAAACACGGGGAAATATAATTTAATAGCTTAAAGCTACATGTCGCCTCTGAAGACAAACTAGTCCAAGTATGCAAATAACTCGTTTTCGTATTAAGTAAATCGTCAACAAAGTTTGATTTGATAAATCACTTGCTCCCCTCAGCCACAAAGTTCGATTTGATAATCACTTGGCTCAAATAACTCTCGTTTTCATAATAGTAAACCGTCTGCAAAGCATTCTTACATTTAACTGATGCCATACATCATTTGTTTCATCTATAACATCTCCTGTTTTTCTCCATGCTCTTGGCTTCTATTGTGGTACAAATATAAGCCTTTTTGAAAGGTGGGCAGTAAGAAATCCTGGGTCTCACTCGGCAACAAATAAAACTGAGGACGTAATAATGCTGAAACCATTCCAGGCTGAAGCCAAAACACTTGCAGGAAAGGACATGACATGCACTGACATGCAAACCCGAAAGATTTTGCTGCGATCCCAGAATCACATTATACAGCAGTTCTGCTGAGCCTCCAGCATCTCTGGTGATCTGCCTCGATGAAATTAATAGTTAGTTCAACAAAAGATATCATAATGGCACCATATTGGCCAACTTAGTTGCAATTTCAAACATGAAAGATAGAACAAACCATCAGAGGTCAAGGATTCCTGCAATTTAAATTGCAGGTAACCGCGCAATACAACAGTGTCTAGTTTAACGAATGTTCAACAAATATACTTGGCAAAACTTACCCCACGTGAATAACCAAACTCGAATAAGACGAGCTAAGACCCAAAAAAGACTATAAAAGTATACATTCAAATCCAAATTTACCCAATCAATCAGATATCAAACTTCAAGAGAACTCTGCTGGACCCGGGTATTTACCCGATCCAAAACAAATGGATTCGACACGAAATGACTAATTAATTTATTTACACAAAATATAAAAACCTGAACAAACACGACTCAGACACGAATGCCCACTTGTGAATATTCGACCTGAAGTGGGACATGCCCGAAACTTATTAACCTGACTTGTAAGTTGTAACTGACCCGATGGACCTGCTTGTCAGGCTAGCTGGTAATTCAGAAAATAGTCAAGGAAAAAGTATACTCACAGTTGTCCAAGACTTGAAATATCGAAGTCGGGAGTAAGCTCGGACACAATATCACTTGGTGGTTGGCCACATTCTTGCATTTTCTGCATCAGTTCTACAATTCTGGTGAAGTTACCAGGATCACTGTCGTAGACTCCATTTAACTCTTGTATAAGCTCATATTGGTGGGAAAAGCGTTCATAATCTGTCGCACTCAAGGAAGATTTATGGTCTTCCAACCATTTAGGATATCTTTCTCCAATTTCTTTCATGGGCTCATAGAGTATGTCCTTGGACAGTAGCTGCTGCATCATTGTCTCCACCATGGACTCCATATCCTGGACACAACAAACAGGTATAACAGTAAGACCACAAATACAATACCTTAGATAAATATTCTCAAAGTGGTCTAGCAATAGAAAGTGAGTACGCATTCCCCCGTGTCAATTAGAAAAGAAGGAACAAGAATAAGGAGAACAATAACAAAAGTAGTCTTTTAGCCAATTCCCCAAAGGCTCCTGTGTATGGCGACGTTAAGGGGCCAGATGTATGCAGCTTACCCAATGAAGGTTGTTTTCGAATGACCCACAATGATAACATTGAGGTCGCTAAAAATAAACAAATTTAGACTCTCCTATGTGGAGACTCTAAATTTAGAGTCATTTGAAAACAACCTCCGTTTGGAGACATTCTAGTCCCACTAAAGCTAGTAGCCTAACAGAATCTAGTGTTTTTAAACATATCCACATAAAATTAACACGATGGTCTAATGTACGTATAGGTCTCGAAGTTCTCCTATCAAATGACCACCTCTTCCATGTTTGTGCCCTGTCAGCATAGTGTGACGCTATGATAGCATGAGAAAAAGATCCTTCGTGAGCAATGAATCTTAACTATTCAGACAAAAGCACCCTACTATATTGGGTTTGGAGGTTGAGGCGGAAGAATAAAATCAGTTTAATCACTCATCCTTGCTCCTTAGACAAGTAAAACTCACACCAGAAAATTCAAGTCAGATGAACTTGAGACATAGCATAACTTACATACAAATCCAACGACCCATGATAACAATCCACATAGAGGACACAAAGCCACCCAGTATGGCTTTCCCTAAAGACGTGTCCTGAGAGGTGATAAAAATCTCTCTCCCAATAGGAGGATCTCACACACACGCGCGCGCGCACGTACACACACACAAGCAGTAACAAGTTGAACAATTTACGGGAGTCCATGAACTATTACCAGCATATTTAGATCCCACAAAGATAAGTTAAGATATCTCAAAAACATGAGATCTCATCAAGTTCACTCAATACAAATGAAGAAGAAAGATACTAGGACCTAGTTAAAAGCTACAAAGCAAGTCAAGTCACTAAACCTATGTCCCCCCGTTATAACTATTACTGGCTATAAAATAGTCAACAGGGATATCTTGAATTATGTCACTGATTCCATTATAATAGATTAAAACTATAAGCTTTCAATTAATCAGGTAATGATTGGAAAGGAATTCCCACAACTATAACAAATAAAAAAAAAGCCACTTCTTCTACTAGCATAATTTTCAAGACACAATTTTCAAGACACAACCTACAATCTTGAGCGCATTAACGATATTGTTCTTGCAAGGAAATCCCTATGGATGTTACTTGTCCATCATAACAGACGCGCCTCATGGCTACCAAAATATTTCGTACGTGCACATATTGATACATTTGACACAAATAAATACTTGTGCTAATCAAACACTTATCCTACTGTACTTCTCCAATTCCTGACATGCTTTCCCTCCGATTTTGAGCATGTTTATGTAATCTAAAAAAGCATACATTACTCAACTCCCTCTAAGGCTCGTGTCTTATTTGCTATGAGAAATCGAGAATTGTATCTACTTCAAAATAAGAAGTGCAGACACTTTCGTTATCAAATATTGCTTTATACCATCAAATTCCAAAGCCAAAAAAATGACAGCTGTTGGCTCACATGTTACAAATACGCAACCATCAACAGTAAACAAAAAGTTTACACTCTACCATTTCCATAGTCTCTCAGCAACAACATCATCGGAGCCTTAATTCCAAAATTATTTGGGATCGGTTTACACGAATTATCATTTAGCACCGTCTCTGGGTGATTGTACACTATAATGCGAAAGCATGAGGGATAAGTAACATTCAGCACACCACAGGATATCTACTTGTAACCAAAAAAAAAAAAGAATGTTCACACACATTGTAAATCAAACATCCAAAGCTATGGTTATTATTATCAAGCATTCCGATAACAAATTCATCATTGATCATTAATTGACGAAATATACCTGTGAGCCAGCAAGCTCCTCAAACTGCTTCACCCACTCTTCCATCATAGCATCCTTACTCAAATCCTCACCAGCCTTAGGACCTCCGGACATCGACTCGATATTCTTAACAGCTTCCCTAGTCTGCTGTCTAAGCTGTCAAGAGTCTCAGAAACATGAGATTCACTATGACTAGCACCCTTCTGTGTTCCCTTTTTCTTTGCCCTTAAATCAGGTAACCCTAACCCTAAACCTAAACCTTGTACATTTGTAGGCAAAGATGGTTTCTTTCCTTTATCCTCCACGATTTTATGCTCATTTCTGTAAACCCAATAATCCCAAATCCAATTTTAACAAATACCCATCATAGAAAACTGAATTATACTACAAAAAGCAATAAACTTTATGAAATTAAAGAGGAAAAATTAAGTACCCTTGAGTTGGTTTGAGATTGAGAGTCTGAAAATCATCCAAAGCGCCTGAAAACAAGAAAAAAGATCAGAAATTTACAAAGAATTTGATTAGTTTATGATAAAATTCAGTTAAATTGAGATAAGATTGAACTAACTGTCTAAAAGTTGGTCCAAATCATCAGGATGAGAAGCCATTGAAGAGAAGCACAACAAAGTTTTCAAGTTGATGATATTAAAGGAGAATTTAAGGGGTATATATGTGATGAGGAGATTGAGTTTTGGAGTTGTAGGAGGTGTAGAGGACAAAAAGAAAGAAAGGTTTATCAAAGAAAAGAAAGATGATGAATTGATGAATTCATGGTGGGGTCAACAATGAGGATTTTTCTTTGGTTGTTTTGTTCCAATTTCTAAAGTCCAAACTTCCAAACTTCCAAACTTCCAAGCTTCCATCAAACATCTTCTCTACCTTTAAAAAAAATAATAATAAAAATTAAGGAAATTGTTACTTTTAATGAAACTAGTTTTTGGCTGCCAAAAAAAAAAAAAGTTGTTGTTGACCGCCCGCGGTACACCAAGATACCTTAAATGTTGACGTTTCATGCGAGTATTAAAATTTAACTCTTATGTCTGTTGTAGCCTTGTAGGTACATGTTGTTATCATTGTCAACTATTGTTGCTATATTTCATTGGCTAAAGCAAATTCCTTTAAAAATCATCGGATTTTTTAAGAATACGTTACTAAAACATAAACGCCAACTTTTGTTTGAATGGTTAGTTATTAAAGAACATAATTACACTAGCAGTATATCCTAGTTGACGTTTCATGCACACGGTGGGATCGTTCTTTCGGTGTTCATTGTATGTACATTTTGATAGCCGTATATCATTCTGTGTAGCGATTTTTTAGTCATTTGTTCATGGTTACATTGTTTGGAGGATATGCATTAGCAACCTCTGTATCAGCCAGTGCCCAGGCAACATGCCTTGTCGCATGTGTAACTTGCACATCTTCTACTTCGCTAGAGAAGCGAATTGCATCATCTGTATTTTTTCCCAAAGATTCGCTAGGAGTTATTTCCCTTGCTTAGTTTCCTTCTTCCAAGATAAATTTTATCATTAGCTTTGGTTATTTGATAACCAAATTATGTGTCGAATATGAGAGAAAATTGGTTATGAAGTCTAAATACATCTACAATTTAAATTAATATAGTCATACATTTGACATAATGAAAAAAACTCTCAATTGCATGGAGAAATGAGGACAAGAATCGCAGAAAAGTGCGAAGTTTCGAGTGTTCATAGTTCATGATAAAATTTCAATTTTTTTACAAGGTACGCTTGGCCTTACCAACTTCAGAAGTTCCGTAATCCCAAAAAAACAGTTAGTGCATCTTTAAGGATGTGTTTAGATAGCAATGGTGGGGGAAAGGGAGAGGAGGGAAGGGGAGAAGGTGATTTTCCTTCCAAATCATGCCTATGTTGGTGGAGAAATAATTTGGAGAGATACATTTCCCTCCCCTCCAAATCCCTCTACTTCCATTCTGTGTGATGCCAAGTAGCTGATACTCTGATATTCGATACGCCATTCCCGTGGATGCCCTTACTAATTACCCATATTTGATGATAGGTTTTGGTGTAATGATTAAACCACTAAAAGATCACATTACTACATGAATGGACTTCGAAACCAAAAGCAATCTACCCAAAATCAAGTAAATTACCTGAATAATATGTAGTGAGAGAGATCAAACTTGTATTTGACAACTTTAGTGAACCCTTTTCATCAAGTGCCTAAAACACACAATATAACATTGGTTAACACGGTGTCAATCTTTTGACGACAATCACAAATAAGATTGATTGTGTGTGCACTTTTTTCGATAGAAGTATTCAGTATGACAACTTGACTCACGCCTAGTAATATACAAGAAAGAAAATGACCAAATTAGATTAGGCTAAACACAGAATACCTGAACAAGCCCTGTGTTTCACTCTTATTTAATACTTCCTCCATTCAACTCCACACTACATATTTCTATTTTGGACACTATTCACAAGTCGGAAGAATCTTTCAATTTCCGTCTAATATATAAGAGAAAATATATTCATGTGAGATCTTGTTTGATTCGTGTTTAGGAGTACATTAAAAATATCTAACTCGTATAATTTTTGCAAATACGTAGCAAAGTATATTTACGACGCAAAATACGCGTTGACAAACGTGAAAAAACAAATGTGTAGTGTGGAGTTGAATGAAGGGAGTATGTTTGGATGGTCACACTAAGCAAGGACCTGGCACACATCAAATCATGATATTAATGGAGTATTAAGAAGTTCTACTTACATTTTCTCTAGTGATCATCTAATAAAGAAAACTAACCTCACGGAAGTAAGTAATTGGGTGCTGACCAAAGATAGAGGATTTCTAATGGCACTTTAATGTATCTGTTGAGGTCGAAAGAAACTAACTTAGACTTGAAGCATGACAATGTACATAACATATTGACAAAAGAAGCCAAGCATAAACCAAGAATTCCAATTTATCATAGATGTGGGATGGTATACAACCACTCATAAGCATCCATACTACAACCATTTTAATAGAGTTTGGATAGTACTAACTTCACATGACAATAACTGACCCGGCTCAGTCCAGCTCGAATAATTCGACGATCACTTAAACAAATGACCCAAATCTAACTTAAAACTGAAATACACCTGAACCTACCCTACTTGACCTGAATGTTTACTACTCCGCATCACATATCGTCCGTTATCGCAAACTAGCCTAATAACTCACCCGAAAATCACTCAAGCCCAAAATAATTCAACCGACCCCAGTAAACCTGAAATACCCCGATCCGACTCGATTCCGATCTGATTGACTCGTAGGCACTTGGCAGGTCCGCTTAGCCAAAAACCTTATTAACATCTTGAACTCATAATATTCATTCAAGTGATCATCATCATCATCATCATCATCCAGTAAGAAAAGAGCTCTGTCACAAAAATGGCGGCCTTCATATCTCCCGCCTCTTCTCTCCGCCTTAAACCCTTCTCAACCCTTCGCATTTTCTCTCTCCTCCCTATTAAACCCTTTTTTCACAATTCTCCTCAAACCCTAATTTCTCCGACTCTAATTTCCCCCCTTCTCTCTCCTCCTCGCCGCCGCTTGAGCTCCTTAATCTCCGCTACCGTTAAACTACCGGAAACTGAGAAAGTCGGCGAATTTAAAAAAAGATTGAGAATTTCGGATATTAAAGGCGGGTCGGATGAGGGTTTGGGTCGGGTTGGGGAGAGGTTGGTGGTTCGTGGATGGGTTCGGACTATTCGTGTTCAAAGTAGTGTTACTTTTATTGAGGTTTTGATTGTTTTATTTATTTATCTATTGGATGTTGTCTTTTTTGGTTTTGATTAGGTTAATAATGGTGTTGAAATGTGTTATTGAGTTGTGTTTTTTGAATTTTGATTTAGGTTAATGACGGTTCGTGTTTGTCGAATATGCAATGTGTGGTTAGTTCTGAAGCTCAAGGCTATGATCAGGTAATTTCTTTGATGAACTTATATGTGTTTGAATGAATGGATATTAGCTTAGTTGATTGATTGCGGGTTGGAATCGAGGGAGGCTAGCAGGGATGCTCGGTCCCTAATGAAAAATTTGAACCTTTTTCATGATTTACGTTACTGCATTACTAGTTCGACTCCTAGCTGTAAATCCTGGTCCCGCCACTGATAGGAATACTACTCCAATTTAAACAATGTCAAATGAGCCGCTTCTGCGTAAATAATGTGGGTGGAATACTTGCACAGCAAGGGTGAAAACTGAAAAGTATACAACTTTGTGGATTTTTGGAGGATGGATGATTCATTAAAATACTAAATTTGTCGACTATAGAGGGTTTGTTCTGAGCTATGAGAAGGTATTAAGATTTCGTAACTAGGGTTGTTATAAGTTGAGGTGAGAAGTTAAGTGTCTGAGCTCGAGTTTTCATGTTTGAACTGAGCTAAGATGAAACTCAAGTCAATTTCATAAATGAACAGATGAGTTGAGGAAGAATTTAAGTATACAGTCTGACTGTGTGTTCCTATTTCTAGGTCGAAGCTGGTTGCATTGCCACAGGTGCGTCAATCTTGGTCGAAGGCGTCATAGTTGGGAGTCCGGGATCTAAACAGAAAATTGAGTTAAAAGTTGACAGAGTAGAGACGGTAAAGACTCTTCTCTTGCCATTGTTCTATTTCTCGGTGTTGCTGGTGCCAATTAGACATCTTCATTTAATATTTAATATTTATTTAATTTAATTCCTCATTTCTAGATAAGCACTAGTTACAAACTTTGTCAGTGAACTAAATACCTGCTAACTGGTCTTCGTACGTCTACTATAATATATTTTCTCTTGCTTTGTGCTGTTTTGCTTGTTACTTGTTCGTCATAGTAGCTGGTTATGCTCTACTACGAACTTTAAAATAATTTTTTTGGTAACAAGTGGAGGAAGCTCTAAATATAGCAAGTATCTGGATGTGCTTAGAGAGCTTTAATAGGGTTAAAGATTAACAGGAGGAGACTGAACCATTGTGATGAAATTACCGATCCTTCTATCCAGGTTACTGTAATTTAAATCATTCGAGAGTCCAAAATGCTAATAATTGGGGATAATTTGGGTCCATTGTCCTTATACTGTGCTCTTAATTTTTTCTTTATGCAAGAATTTTTCTACACAACTATGTGCCGGATATTTCTTAAACACTGGTCTTATACTTCTGGCTATGTTATGGATATTAAATTTCTTGACGTGTGCTGGCTTTTCTTCTTTAGTTAAGTAGTCTCAATTTGAGACATTCTGTACACGATTTGGGAATGAATTGTAATTTGTAACTACTAGTGAGAGCAGTATTTGTCATCTCCCATAAGGAATGGGGAATTTTTTATCGTCAAAGATTTGGCTACTTGTACATGCGAAGTTTTTGATTTAGAGTTTTTTTTGTTGACTCCTTCTTTGGTTGTGCCAGGTTGGTAAGAGTGATTCTTCATTTCCCATTCAGAAGAAAAGCGTCAGCAGAGAGTTTTTGCGGACAAAAGCTCATCTTCGCCCTCGAACCAATACTTTTGGTGCGGTATGGACTCACCTTAAGTTTCACTTGAAGGGAAATATCACATCTTTAGCCGTCATTTACTTGTGCTGAGTATTATGGACAAAATATTCTTTAAAAGCGATCTTGCAAAGTTGAAGAAAGTTGCTTGTGAGTCATGACTCTAAAGTTGCCTTTGTTTATGTTATACGGAGTATTATGGTCCTTATGCATTATGGAAATGGAGTATGGAGTACGGAGTATGTGCTAGAAAAAGGAGTGTCTGTAAGTTATAACTCCCAAGCTTTTTTGTACGGCAGTCAGCTGTTAACAATTAAATTGCAGTATCTTTACTGAATGAGATTGCATACAATTTTAGTGTCTTTTTAATGGTTTTGCAACATAACAAAAATTACATTGCAAGTTCATGATTATTTATGTCAGATGTTCCCAACTCATTTTGTGAAGAAGACTATGTTGTTGCAAAGTTATCACTTGAGAGTATTTGGTATTAGTTTTCAATATGAAACATGTAAAAGAATGTCAAATATCTATGATATTGTGATGATTTAGTAGTCGCTCACTTGAGAGTATTTGGTCTTTAGTTTGCAATATTAAACATGGAAAAGAATTTTAAAATATCTATGATACTGTGATAATTTAGTAATCGTTCATTTTATATGTTGTAATATTACTTGACGATTTTTTTGCGCGCTATTCCATTGATTTGTTAATGATCTTGACTGATAAATTGGGTCTCTTTTTAATCTTACATGTGATAAGGAATGCAGTTTTGGCATCTCAATCACAATCATTTTTTGGTTGCAAGCTTGTTTAGGTTGCAAGGGTAAGGAATGCTTTAGCGTATGCAACACATAAGTTCTTCCAAGAAAATGGGTTTGTTTGGATCGCAAGTCCCATTATCACTGCTTCAGATTGTGAAGGTGCTGGCGAACAGTTCTGTGTTACTACTTTGGTATGCATTGTATACCTCTTCGTTTGGGTGCATGGCGTTCAATTGGATTTCAATAAAAATTACTGGTGACTTGAGGATTTTAAGTTGATTAGGATAATCACTTTGAAATGCGCTTACTAGTTATCCGTATATGTTTGAGTGGGTGGTGGTTCACTAGATAGCTGCACATTACCCATCATCTTACATTATAGAAGCATTGTATATACACTCATTTAAGATTCCAAGTGAAGATTTGAGGTCTATTTTCAAAATTCCAAGTTGACTGTCTACTACCAAAAAAAAATCACCACAGTGTCCTACCATAAGACCACCTTGTTCAAGGCTTCATGTCAATATTCAACAACTACCCCAGTGCCTCAACGGCTCCCGCAAATTGCGGACTAGGGTGGGTGACACTCAAATGTATGCAGCCCTTGAGTTCGCAACACAAAGAGGGTGATTCCTAGGCTTCATGTTAAAATGTTGAGCAAAATATATTTTCTAGCTTTTCAGCCTGAAGATTCTTTACTAATGTGGTTATCTCACTAGTATTCTTTTCTGAAGTCAAACAGGATCTTCTATTCTTTCTCGTAAAGTTGTAAGCTTTGAAATGTTGCTGCAAGGGATTAACCATGTTTATCTACAGATTCCAACCTCCTCTGAAGCTGTGGGTTCTTCTGCAGCTACAATCCCTAAAACAAAAGATGGGTTGATTGATTGGTCCCAAGTGAGTTAAATCTATATATGTTTTGCAGTTAATTGACATAGAATTTACATGCTCTTATCTGAATAAAAAAAGTTCCAGTACGGATGTTACTATAATACTATGTTAGTCTCCCTAATGTGTTGCGCTAGAAATCTGGCTCGGAGTGTATATATACTTGAATTTTGAAAATTATAGTTTTTGATAGATACAGAACATTGATTTATGATGCATAAGTTGATAATGCTAGCTTGCTCTTTTGTTACAATTGTGTTTGGCCGTAAATAACTCTGTAGCTTTAAGAATTTCTGTAGAATGAGCAATGCTCAAAGGTTAGTCGAATGAGTTGCTAACTTGTTATGGTGCCATGCCAAATTGCCAATGAACCCTCAAACAACAATGGGACTTGTTCATTTAAATGCTTTCAAGATTGTGAAAATTCAGTTTTCTCTCTCTAATTTGATATCTCCTATATGTTTTCAGTAACCGACTATGGATGTTAATCTAATATGTCATGAACTAGTTACTTTAATTTGAATAAGTACTTCGTACCTTTGTTTTATGTGTCAGGATTTTTTTGGGAAGCCAGCATTTTTGACAGTCTCGGGCCAACTTAATGCTGAAACATATGCTACAGCTCTTTCTGATGTAATATCTTCCTCTGAGCTGCTCCTCATGTTTGCTTTGCATATTCCGCGTCTTGCATATTGATATTTTGTTGTCGTTCTGCCAGGTATATACGTTTGGCCCTACATTTAGAGCTGAAAATTCACACACTTCTAGACATTTAGCTGAGTTTTGGGTAATCTACTTGAAAATTTCATAACATCTTGTAGCTCTTATGTTCTGATTTGCCTTTCTGATGTTTGATTCATTGGTACTAGATGATTGAACCAGAATTGGCTTTTGCTGATCTCAATGTTGACATGGCTTGTGCCACTGCTTACCTCCAGTACGTAGTATGTTATCTTCCGCACCCCTGTGATTCTGTTTCACTGATACTTGGATTTTGGATGTGATATTGTGAATTACAGATGAACGCGTAGTTTATTTTTAATTTCTTGTGAAGGTGAGGTACATACTTGAAAACTGCAAGGAAGATATGGATTTTTTTAACACGTGGATTGAGAAAGGCATTATCAATCGATTGAATGTAAGATCTCTTGCTAAACCATGCAAAAAAGTTATTTTGTGGGACATTAGGCTGATTATATATCACTCCCTTCATTTCAATTTGATAGGCCTATTGATCACCATTTTAAGAAAATATGGTGAGGTATATTGACCTTGACTTCATATTATAGGAGTTTGTATAATCAAGCTATGGAGAATATAGTCCGTTGAATTGTATAATATGAATTTTAATGATTTGTCTTATTTAAGTTAGAGAGGCACCTAAAATATTGAAAAACGGCTTGATATGGACATGAGCATGATAAAATTAAACAAAGGAGTATTACCTTTTTTTTGCGTGTATTATGAGATTTCTGTTAGAGACTTCGAATTTGACGTATTTTTACAGCCTAACATTTCTGAAACTATTTGTCATCTCCAGGATGTTGCCGAGAAAGATTTTGTCCATCTAACTTATACAGAGGCGGTTGACCTTCTTCTAAAAGCTAACACAAAGTTTGAATTCCCGGTGCGCATTCTCACTATGTAATTTTTCGATAAATCTAATTTGTCACTGTCGTTGGGGAGAGTGGAGTGGAGGGGAAGGATCCATTAGGATGGTGAAGTTTGACTGTACTTTTCTTTATGTCTTTTTGTTTCTTGTATATTTCTTTTGTTGATTTTTCCAACGTTTTCAATTAAATCGCTTCTTTGTTATCTCTTCCGTTGTTTTCTTTTCCCATCCTCTTGTTGCTGTTTCTTCATACTTGTTTCTCTCATTTGAATTCTCTCATCTAGAAGATTTTCAATCAGATTTTTCCGCTACTCTTAAACGACTCCATGCTTAAGTGTTATTTTTACACTATTATGAAAGGATACTTATTTGTCACACACAAACCTTTTATAATTTTCTAGACTACCGTATGTCTGTCTTCAATAAAAAAGGATTTGTAATGCCATTTTGTTTTGTTTAATGGTGTATGTTATGTAAATAGGTGAAGTGGGGTTGCGATCTTCAAAGTGAACACGAGCGTTATATTACCGAGAAAGCCTTTGGTGGCTGTCCTGTAATAATTCGAGACTATCCCAAGGTAAGTACTTGTTGAGTATTTGGTTGATAATATTTTTGTGGCCGTTATTGTATGATGGAGCTGACAATGGTTTAAAATGTGGTATGCAGGATATAAAGGCATTCTATATGCGGGAAAATAATGATGGGAAGACTGTTGCGGCCATGGATATGTTGGTTCCAAGGGTAATTCTTTTCATCCTGTCTAATTTTATCTATTACACTAACATACCGTAAGCTATGTCACCTATCCTCACATGGTTATGACACTTGGACACTTCAATTCAAGCCAAAATCACATGCAGAGTTTCATAAGTAGTCGAGTCTTGCACTTAAATTTACTGTTATGGACCTGCAAACCTGCTCAAATAGTTCTAACCGAGTCTGAGTAACATACACTACACTTTAACCACCCTTGTAGCAAATTTGAAAACTGAAAGAATGACCTAGATCCGTAGATGATATCTACTTTGTTCAACGTCACTTCTGAACCTTCAAAAGGTTCTGGTCTTAAACAAACAAGAAACTATGGTTGAATCACTGGCTGAAAAAGTCCAGAGTTGTTGGGGTCTTTTAATTCTGTATATTTTAAATTCTTTAATGGTTGCTGAATTGCTTTGGCTGGGTAAAACATTCTGCAATACACACTTATTTGTGAATTCTGCTTTCTGAAAATGGAACATCCTTTGAAGATAGTGGGACTGGGAGATAAATAAGGCATATATTTATAGGATCATCACTAAAGATAATCTAGTGGGAGTTCAATGGTAAAGCCGCATCTTTTTAAACCTGGCAATATTCTTTTTAGCTTAGAACGGGTCAAATTGTACCCCATTTCATGGTTACCGGATTCGCTCGGTACCCTAGGAATCGCGAATCGTAAAAAGCGAATTCTATCATGTTACTTACTAAAAATACATATCACACACATTCTATAAGAGCGAATCGCGAATCGGTAAGGACGTATTCATAGCGAATCTGGTAACCATGCCCCATTTAGATAAATGGAACAAGCTTTTTGCTAGTCCCTAGGCATTCTGCTTTTTTCCCATCTATGTAGTTGGGCTGTTTTATTTTAAACGGATATCCCCGTAAGAACTAGAATTTGTGATCTTCTGTTCCCTATCACATTAGGATATTGCCTTTTAGGCCCCCACTGATTGCTGATTGAGTCTGTAGATAATGTGTTTTGGCAGTTCCTTCGATACTTCTAGCCAATGGTCATGAATGAATCAGTCTTTTGATTTGGAAATACATGCGTATGACAGGTAGGGGAGCTTATTGGTGGAAGTCAAAGAGAAGAGCGACTTGATTTCCTTGAAAACCGTCTGGATGAACTGAACCTGAACAAGGAAAGCTACTGGTGGTACCTTGATTTACGTCGTTATGGATCAGGTTAGGTTCCAATGTTTTGTTTTCTACCCAGATATTTACATGGTATTAACATTCAAATGTCAACGTAATTATTTTGTTCAAATGCCAAGGGATGTGGGGAAAATGGAAACAAAATCTAGGAAAATGGCGATTATGGAGCTCAATCAGTTGGTGGGACGACCTTGATTGTGAATGATTTGGCCGGTCGGTAGTGTGCCCAATAAAAGGAAACTGATGGTTAGTTTAAAAAAGAATGTCAAAATGGTAGATTAAATTCTATAATCAACAACTCAATAATGAAAGATTGTTGATGAAGATGGTCTGCCTAATTTTTTTTGTTGTTGTGTCAGTTGCTATGAGTTGCCTGTATAAAGTTAGATATTTGATACCCAAACTCTATGGTCTGCAGTACCTCATGCCGGATTCGGACTCGGTTTTGAGAGGCTAGTTCAGTTTGCAACTGGGGTTGATAACATAAGAGATGCAATACCGTTCCCTCGCTCACCTGGCTCTGCTGAATTCTGATTTACAAGCTCAACATCTTGAATTTTCTTAATCTCAAATTAGCAATCTCCTATTGTTTTTGTTCCAAATCCATAAAATTCCTTATAGGTGTCTCTCCTTCATACGGTTTAAAGAGATAAAAGCGGGAGAAGATGCAGGTAGAAAGCGTTCCATCCCCGAATGCTATATTTATCTGTCTTTTTCAGCCGATGTATAGAAAAGTTGGTACATTTTATAATGCCGTATGATTTTGGAAAGTAATGGGACTCCCATTCGATAATGGAAGGGTGAAAGATTTTCTTGAGAGAATTTCCTGACCAATTTTTGGTTAATGTTGCTAAATCATCTACGTTGTACTCCTTGATATTTATATTTCGTTCTAAACTCTAAATTTGTTTTGGTGGCATTAAAAATCCATCTTCTATGTTGTAAGCTGTAACTCCTACTCCCTCCATTCAAGTCCAAATACAACATTTTTTTTTTGACACTATTCATGAGTGAAGAGAATCTTTACGATTTCTTGTAATATGTAAGATAAAATATGGTCATGTAGGATCTTGTTTGATTCGCCTTTATAAGTACAATAAGAATATCAAATTTTTATATTTTTTTATAATGTAAAACTCGAGATATTTAAGTTACAATTCGTGCGTTGGCAAACGTGTAAAAGAGAAATGTTGTGTTTGGAATTGAATAGAGGGAGTACAAAAAATTACTCCCTCCATTCCAATCCAAACTATCCATTTACTTTTTAGAGGTCAAACTTTCAAAACTTTGACCGTTTATAGATCGGAATATATAGAACTGTGAAAGACGGAAGTAACATATTTGATTTTGTTACGGAAATATCTTTCATAAAATTGTATTTTTTAAAAAATAATTATATATCTATATATAAAGAAAGAAGAACACGGTCAAAACGTTGCCTCGACCACCCAAAAGCAAATGGGTAGTTTGGATTAGATTGGAGTGAGTATAAAATAAAAAGGAAGTGTCCACAAATAAATGAATAATAACATTTGTTTATTCATTCTCATTATTAAAACTTGTGAAGAATTTAACTGGGACCCATCCTCTTGCCATTCAGAAAATGACTCAAGACTGTCAAATATAGTACATTATAATAAACGAAATGAAAATATACAAAATGTGCCAGAATACGTCTATCATCTATGGCTGCAACAAGTCAACAAACTAGCTCTATGCTTATATTTTAAAAAAAGTTTCCAGCTTCTCAACATACATTTGCTGAAGGAAGATGTGGGAAGAAGTATATCAGAAAAAGGGAAAATAAATTTAAATCTTGTTGTCAAACACCGCTTCCTAAACATGCACTGGATGGGTTCTCCATGCGTTCTGGTTTCATACCGAACATGAGATGCAAAACTTGATATTTACAGCACCCTTTTTGGTCACAGTTCAACTTCATGGAGCTCATCTCCCAAACTGCCTCCGCTATTGTGTAAACTACCTGACGAATGGTTACTAGGCATAAATGAAAGTGGAGAAGCTTTTACTTCGGCTGTCAAAGAGGAAGTGTGCTTATCACTATGGATATCACTCCATGAAGCTGTACGACGAGAGTGGGGCCCTTCAGGGCTAAACCCACTTCTCATTGCGCCCTTGTTAGGAATGTTACCAACACTCGGGAACCTCTGCATAGTCCCACCGGGTGAAGGTGCTAGATTTTGGAAGGGGTCATTTGCGGTAATGGAAGAGTTCTGATTTTCACTTTCGGAAACATCATTTCCTTGGTTTTGTGGAGTTGCAGCGGGAATGAAAAACTTGGCACTTGAAAAACCAGCAGGCTGAGCTGATGGAATTGAGGGTGTTTGGAACACATTTGTGGGTGTGCCACCGCCTTTGTTGAAAGTATCCACATACCTTAACACAGGAAAAATCATCAACCAAACATATTAGATGATGGAGATAAACATCATGTTTTAGAACAAGAAAAAGATCAGCGGGAGCAGGGAGGTAATATATTCAAGTTTACAGTGAATAAGCACAGACAAGAGGAACTGAGGAAGTAAACTATTCATACCCATTATATTGTTCCCTGGTCAAATAACATTGACTATGTCCGATATTTTCTTAGGATATACAATAGTTACAATTTTTTTTTAAATGACAAAGAAATAGTTGGTTTTGATAAATCAAACAATTATGACAAACTTTACATTTTATATTTACTTAAATAAGAAGAAACTAATAATCAAAGTTCATCAATTGGCCACCAACGTCAAACGGGTCTATTTGTGAAGTTTAGGATAGGGGTAGTATCACTCATAAGTGATAACTGATAAGGAGGTCTATAAGAGCAAGATAAGGCTTTTCAATGCCAATAAACGCTCAAGTGGAAAATACCCAATGAGGGTGGCTGCCTAATCATAATGGTACCGCAACTTTTTACCTGACGCATACAACATTTTTTACAGCATCACTTTCTGATAGGATCTCCCGAAAATTCTCCACGGAAGACTGAAAACAATCAACAACTATTTTTACTCGTACATACCTTGATCGTACACCCATCCGGCCACGCGCTGAGAACTGATTTGAACTTTGTGGAATGGCTGGGATCCCAAAACTGCTTCCAGGAGGAGTTGAACTAGGTTCGGGACTACCACCACCTGAACTGACCCCATCACTAAATGCATTCTTTGGATAGTTATCAGATTTCTCCATTTGGAAGGCCGTTGTTGTCGGAGGAGGTGCAAGTGCTGGTTCTTCAGCCGGTGGTTCTGCACCCTCCTCTACCCATCTCTTTAGCTTTTCATCGTAATAGAACTTATTTGTGTCTCCCAATTTAGCCTTGAAGATGTAAAACACACAGTAATTAAAGTTGCATATATTCAACGACTAATAATCCGCGACAATCCAAATATGCATGTAAATGGTCTTACCTGGCGGCCTTGACGAGGCTTCAAGACCAATCCAACAGTCTTCTGAAAGATATTGGCACCAAAGTTAAAACGACCAAAGCGCGATGTTCCAGCTGAGCCAGAATTTTTACTGTTCGCACTGGAAGAAGTTGCTTCATTCGAGTTGTCCGCTTGATCCTATGCACACCCACAAAAAAACAGCAAGGGAATGGAGAATAGTTAGCAAATTACAAAACTCAACCAAAAGCAAAATGGTGACTGATCAAAGACAACTCTATATAAGAACAAATCAGAGAATCTGTGATCAGCTAAACACATTTAGTACATGATTGAAGACACATACAAGACCAAATTCAAGAGATCAGATGGGTGACAATACCGGCCTTGGTGATCTACCCATATCTGGCTCTGAAATGCTTCTACTTTGCACTGTCATTTTACCCCCATCTCCAGCCCATTGGCTTGTTGGCTCCGCGGCTACTGATGGCATCAATGAGGACATAACCATGGTCGACTGACTGCTTCTTACCTTAGAGCCTGGCGATTGATATTGTTGTCCATTGCTCAGCGTGGCCGATGGAACAGGTGGAGGTAGTCCCCCAACAACACGATGAGCTGTACTATCAAATAAATTGAGCAATTTGCCTACTATCTTTGCTGGAGCTAAGTTAGCCGCATATCCACTCTGGCAACATGAAAGAATTAACTCTCAGATCACTGGGCCAATAAAGGACAGGTAAAAATTATGAACGATCGTAACACAAACCTGCTGGTGGGCCCGAATACGCTCTTCAAGAGATGATAACAACTGCTTCAACATGTCCACCTCAGGTGACCTCGCAGTTTTCAAAGCTTTGTGAACAACCTGGCAGTATCTGAATTGATTCATCACGTTAAGCGAATATAAAATGAACTTTAAAATATCAAATAGGAATAACAATGTCTGTAGTCTGTACGTACTTTAATGAGTCAGACACCCTCCCAACTTCCGCTAGCATATGTGCATAGATGATTTTATACGACTGAAGGGGAAGCAGAACAAACTGGGAATTCCCAGTAACCTTTGCATGCTCAAACAGCTCCGTTCTCTACAATATAATGGAACAAAGAGAGATCAAACATAAAGGCACTTCTAGATCTTGAGAGAACATTCCAGTGCACAGCTCAGCATCAATTGTATTTAGTGGTGGCACTAAGGTTACCATTGGAGACAGATCTAAGAGACTGATGGTAAATTGTGACAATTTGCAATCATGATCTGTTAAGGTTCAAATCCTGAAGTAGCTAACAGGGGAAGATTTTATGTCAAAAAAAGTGTACCTATACATTGTCTGTTACAGATATAAATAGTAATTAGCTCCTATTCTACTGAATTGCTAAATTTTTCAGAATGGACGAGTAGAACATAGAAAATGTGGCAATTCCGAAAAAAATAAGGGAGAATACAAAATTGTCAGGAACTGGATAAGAATAAACTAAGTCTGGACAGAGCATTACAGCATAGTAAGCGAAGATAACATCACAACAAAAGGCAGTGGTAAAAAAAATATATAATTCATCAATATCAAGAAACCCTTCATTAACAGGATTTATACGACGACGAAATCATGCTTGCATGGAACATAATGTTAGAGAAGGTATTTTTAAGAAGATAGCATGGGAAAGAAAATATACATAAATATATAAGTTTTATCAGGGCCACTATTTCTTGCAGCAAACATGTGCTGTGTTTTTCGACACACTTCTAACCAACAAAAAGATGCGGTTTGAGGCATCACATATTTAGTCCAGGTTGATGACTACAGTACAAGCAAAATGGAGTTCACAGTTAGCATAAATAAAAAGAAAAATGGTAAAAAAAAAAAAAAAAAAAAAAGTGCATAGGAAGAATGAGAGATGAAATTTTAGAAACCAAAGGAGCGTGAAAAGTACCTGAATAGCCTCAGGACTAGCATATGTCCTAGGAAAGTTCAAGTGATCTGCGCCAACAAGACACAATCTTGAAGTGTCGGAATATAACTCAAAATCAGCCTCTGCAATCAAGTAGCAGATATGCGCAGCAGTGACCTGTACAATCACGATTATGTGAGAATGATGCAACCTATGATAAAGCAAAAAGCTGCAAGTTAAAATTTAAGTGACAGCCCTCGGCCGATGAGAAGACATACATCATTTCTTTCCTTCCATAGGCAATCTCCTAAGTGGATAATCACTCGATTATCACTCTCAGTTCTGTTCGCAGTTATTACAGCCAAATTCTCCTCCCAATTGGCCAGCATGCTATACCCTGCACTCTGGTTCACAACAATTGAAGATACAAAGTCAAATACAAGTATTAGCAAAATCAAATTATTTTTTTTAACTCTACTTATGATAACGAGCAGGACAGAACTTTCATCTGACCCCACCCCCTCCCCAGAGGAAAGGAAACTATTGAAGACCTGACCAGCGTCCCCCGAAAAACAATAACCACTCAGCTAAACATAAACCGGGAGCAAAAAAAAACACAGAACTCTAATTCCTCCAATTCTTGCTTCTAAGATTATGACTATACATATCTAGGATTGAGATTCTTCCTTCGTAAATCAATAACATAAACTACGAGCAACAAAAACACAGAACTCTAATTCCTCCAATTCTTCCTTCTGAGATTATGACTACACAAATCTAGGATTGAGATTTTTCCTTAGTAAAATAAATAACATTTTACATTTTACAAGCCATTTACCTGCGCAGTCTGTTGTGACATAGCCACTGCATCCGGAAGATTACCAGCAGGCATAACGCTGTTGGAAAAGACCTCTTCCGGTTTCTTTGCTATTAAAAGGCACAAGGTTCTCAAAGGAGAACCAGTCACTAATTGGCTTACTGCCATCTGCTTCACAGTATCAGCATAAAACTGCAAAGATCCAAAAGACAAACCGAGAAAAAATGTGTTAGATATAACCATAGATTGAATTCTAATTGCGAAAAAATGAAAATAAGCAGGATTTATGAACCTGGTCGCCAAGTTCTCGGGCAAGAACAAGTGCAAATCCCCAGAATTGACCTTCTTGAGCACGCTGCAAAGCCTCTCTCTTTCTACCAGAAATGAGAAGATGTTGTACCTCAGAAGCAGTTGCCTAAGAAAAAAAAATTCAGTATTTGACATAAACCCTGCATTTTACCACATGTCCATCATAGAAAGGTTAAAATACCTGAATGTGTGCTTCAGATGGCAAGGTCATTAAACAACTTGCGGTAGCATTGTGCTGGCTAAACTGGTCATTGTTCCTCTTGGCAGAGGCAAAGAGACTGGCAACTGCCGACTCTGGAAGGTCATCGTCCTAAAACATTAATTAATACTAGAAAATTGAGTACATAGCGCTTTAAAAATTACCATTAAATAGACACAACATGTCAGAGGAAATAAGAAATACTATCAATAATGGTAGTACCAGTGAGTCGGACAACCCTAGAGTTAAAAGATCTGCTTCTGAGTTATAAGTTATTATAATAATCATCAGGATGGTCCGTGAAGCTTTGACAACATACTAGTGACATATATACTAAATAGACACCTTTCTGATAATTTGAGGATGTCGTAGGATAAGAATAAGGGCCATGAATAAAGAGCAAAATACAGCCTGCCTACCTCCAATTTGAATGGCTAGCCAACAACAGATTTTTGAGACTCCTTTATATTGTTCCTCTATGGTAGTACCCTAACCCATATCCATACAGAACTACAGAATTACAGACATTAGCAACATCCTCACCAGAACGACTACCATGGAAATAGGACCTAGGCGACCTACCAAGTAGCTATCCTCTTGACGAAATGAACACGCTAACTATGAGTTATGACCCAGCCTGTCCGCTATATGGTCATGGTATGTAGACTGTAGATGGAATTGCCAGTAACATACGGTAAATGAGACAGGCCAAAATCCCAAAACTAAATAATTAATCCGACCTAGTCATTTACTCATTTGTTTACCTTTGATTAAAATTACCCCTCACAAAGAATAAAAAAAGGTCAACAAATGATTGGGACAACATCATCCGTCAATGCAAGCATGTGCAAATACAAAAAATAATAAAGATGGACCCATAAGCTGATCCTCAAGGCGACACTTAAAAAACTGGAGCATATGGTTTCCAAATTAAACAGTTGTGAAGGAACATTATGTATGAGTTTTTATATTCAAAGTGCTCCAGGTTCCCCATAATCTAAACTGAGGTCAAGTAGCCTAACGCAGTTGCAGCTACTGTAGAGAGTGGATCATATTCTCACAATCAGTAGACGAATGAAACTTTTGAGGGATATGAGATTCCAAGTTAGAACATATAATTACCTTTAGCCCAGCATCTGTGCCAAAGGATCGAAGCTTTCCATAGTGTTGGAACGAAATTTTTAGCAAGGAAAGAAGCAATTTAGAAGCTTCGCCTTTACCATCACTACCACTCCTTGATTCATAATTTGCAATCCTTTCATCAATCCATCTGTTTAGCTCTCTACTTCCCACATTTCCACCAACTAAAGGACCAGGAAACGATTGGTGACATAACGATTGGAAGTAGCTAGAAGTACATGCTGCGGGATCTAATGGACCGCGATTCACACCTACAACTTCCATCAAGTTAAGAACCGAGATAGAGTTTTCCTCATCACCCTGTGCACAAAGGATAAGGCAACACGTATTCAAAATAAAAATAAAGTGTGAGCTTCTTATCAATAGAGGAAAAAGAAACAGGTAATTTTACTTCTTTCAAAAGATTGGGCCAGTGGCTATACCTTGCTTCCATGCATTGAGAAACCTGCAGTGCTCGTATCTTTCATTACTAAAAGCTTTCCCCCAAACCCAAATGTCACTAAAGCATGAGGAGGACGTCCTGTAAGCGATCTCGTCTCACTCGGTGTATAAGAGGCATGATGGCCATTGGGATATGAGGGTTGGGAGGCTTTCGATGCGTTTTGATTACCATAAAATTCAGTTGAATACTGAACTGCTCCATTTTGCACCAACTCTGGAGCATGATTAAGTGGCTGCAAACCATTTCCTGTAGGACCAGCCCAGGTTGAACCATCCAAACTCTGGTTTGTATTATTGTATGATGGTACGGTTTCCCTAGAATTGGAAAACGTCTGTGGGCTGACTAGACTATTATTGTAGACATTAGAATCGTAATTAGGCCATGACTGACCCACACTATAACTTACAGCAGACTCACTATTAGATTGCCTGTCATTTGAACCCTGCTGAGTATACTGTCCTACGGATGCGGCATAATTCTGATTTACATTCAGGCCTTCATTGTTAGGAACTTGGAGCTCATTACTACCATTGATGACCTGACCATTACCACCATCAAAATAAGTTGCTCCCGACAAACCATCTTGACTCTGCTGATTATATGTCAACTCTTTTGATTGACTTGATGAATGGTATGCATCCAACGAACGCCACTCTTGTGCTAATGTATCATAATACCATCCAGGGTACTGGGGATCAAAAACCATATGAGCTGGATAATGATATCCCCAGTTCTGCTGTGATGTACTATTCCAATCAGACACATTCTCCGTTGTACCGCTACTAACCTGACTTACAGTTTCAACAGTAGATTGGGCGTTTTGCTGAGAATATATACCCTGTGATGAATTTACACTGGAAACTGCCCATTGACTTTTTCCTGTCGAATCAAAGTTTCCCTGCATATTTCCGTCACTGGCTCCCACGCTCTCCTGTCCAGTAGTATTTCCACCAGTAACATCCACCTGATACCATTGCCCAGTGTTACGATCAATTTTCCACCCAGGATATTGTGTTTCATAATACTCCACACTATTAGGGTCCATACCATTGGCTATTTGTTCGGTATGACCATGACCGTTTCCAGTATCAGCATTGGCGATTGTTTCATTTCCAAACATACCACTAGCGTCGCCTTGAACATTCTCTACTTCCCCTTGTCCAAAGTCTGTAAGAAAATCATTGAAAGACCCAAACCCACCACTATCATGATCATCTGAACCGGCGAAAGCGCTCCACTGAACCTGTTTCACACCACCACCGGGCGAGCCACTACTCTCCTCCGTCACACCCTTCTCTTCCTCCAAAACCCTGGCCTTATTTTCCTCTAACAACTCCTTGTCAAAAGAAAATGATTCCGACAATGGCAAGGAAGAAGTCACATTCCCATCCCCATCACTAACCAGTTCCTCTATCGCTGCCACACTCTCCAAACTGCCATTTTCACCAACACTTACCCCTACCTCCTCCGTCACCAAACCCACATTTCCAAGATCAACCTCATTTACACTCAAATTCGCGAATGCTTTCACTTCATCGGAATCATCATCGTCGACTAAATCGTTTCCTTCCACTACACCAACACCACTACCACTAAGAACCCCAACATCATCATCATCATCATCCACAAGCTTATCAAAGAAATCCTCATCTGTCTGATCCTCCAACTCGAACGGAGGATTTGACGCCATCAATTATCAAACCCTAAATAGTAAATTCCACCCAAATCACAACCACACCTAAATTCTCTCAAAACCCTAACAAAACTATACTCAAACTTACAATCACCTAACTTTCACCAAAATCCGAGATCCAAAATTCCCCAATTAAAAAATTAAATCCCTAATTTCGAACACAAGCTGCCGAATTCATAAACTGGTGAAAATCAATTTATGCAGAATATAACACAAATGCAACTAAAATCATGAAATTAAGCTGATAAAATTAACTCAAACATCAACTGCTTAAGCATGAAATTGAAACTTACAGATCAGAAATTGTGCGGAAAAATTGATCGCATCAAGAGAGATAAAGTCTAGAGAGAGAAATAAGTGAGGAGTTATTATTATTGTGTTCGAAGAAGAAATATTAGCCGAAAATTATCTAACAAAAATAATAAATCCGGTTTTTTAATATTTTTATTTATGTTGCTTTGTTCGTTTTAACTCATTATATACTTATTATTTTAATTTTAATAGGGTATTTATATTGATTGATTCTTTTTTCTATTTAGACTCCGATTGGTAAAATAAAGAAGTTTAGGTAAAACTCTGACTCTGTGAGGACAAGATATGACCTCTAAAGTCCAAATAATAGGGGCCAAGGTCGGTCATCGAGACGATGGGGATAAGCTTCATCTAATTAGACCCAAGCCTCTCTTTGAGCGGATTTTGACCCACGTTGTCAGGGGTTCAAATTCCCTCCCCGCCCTAAAATGATCCCGAAGATTAATTTGTTTTTCAACCAATGAATACACTCTAACTAGAAAATTTCAGTGGCTGAAATTAAAGTAACTACTTCGAGTAACAGAAAATATAACAATTGTATTTGACCAAAGTGGCTCTTACCCTAATACTTACTAGTTACCGTTACCTTATTTTTATAAGTGTTTGGTAAGTAACTTATTTACCAAATAAGTTACCTAAATAAAAAGTTGCATAGGGTAATATGTGACTGATGTGAGAAATAAAATACCTATCATTTCACCAAAACTCATGATATACTTATTTTCAATTTACCTTATCAAAAGATTTCAGTTATCTTTTCATTATAAGCTATCTTTTTAGGTTTCATCTACCTTTTTAGATTTCAACTACATTTTCAGTTATTTTTAACAAACAATACTTTTGATATAAAGAATATGGAGAGATGAGAAGACCATTTATAGTTATAGTTATTGTTATTACCTGACAAGTGAGCAATAATGGATGTGATAGAGTAAATTACCATTAGCAACATTCTTAATGTACAAAATTAAACAAATGATTGAGAAACCCAAAAATAGAATAGGTAAACAAATGAACGAGACGAAGAGAGTATTTAGGACGAGATTAGTATTAGGAAATTAGACAAGTGAAGAAGTAAATCATCATTTCCTAATTAGAGGTGGCAGATAAGATAGAAATGAATATCGAGGTTTAATTAGTATCAACATAGGTATATAGTATGAGTAATAAAAATCCTCGATTCAAAATTATCTTTTCATTTTCTTTTTTCCGATAACCTCCAAATTTATAATTTCACTTTTTTTTATTCAATATTAAAAATCATACGGAGTATATAATACTGCGTATATACTTTTCCAACATGAGCCCTTAGAGAAAATGTTAAGAACCTAAATAAAAAAAGATTTACAATAATATTTCATGAGAAATTGTAGTTTGAATTCACTATATAGAGCGGTCTTCGTATAAAATAGCTACAATATCTAGGTGAGGGAATACTACTAAAACTTATTACCACCAAGTGACCCTCAATCAGGTATTTTATTTTTGGGTGTTTAGTACACAATATAGACAATATATTTTCAAGAAGTAATTTTTTCTACTTTAAATAAAATACGAAGTTTAAATAGGGTAAAGAGAAAAAGACACGTTATTTATATAATGAAATAAATAACATCCTCACATCATACCATTTAATCAATAATCTTTTGAAATTAAACTTAAATTGAAGGAGTGCTTAAAATTTAATCAATGTGATGATCTTCCAAACATGATACGTAATACGTACTTTGGCTCATTAAAAAAAAAAAATTATAGTCACTTATTTTCAATTATTGTTTACTCTGTCTAAAATCTACCTTAAAATTAATAAAAGTGATCGTTGACTAAGATAAAGAGGATATTCATATAGTCGTATATATACTCCTGTATGGTACTTCTATATATCACGATGTATATAAAATTAAAAATTGTCAATTTGATAAACCGCCGGAGATTTTTGTTTTTTTGGATCGTGGCATCACACAATTGGTTTATCTAAACCGAATTTATCAAAAATTTGAAAAAATAACACTGTAAATTAGAATTTAGGAAATTATACGAGTATCTGGAATTTAAAATTATATACCCAAACTCATTAAAAATAAACTAAAGGATTAACTAATGTGAATAATTTATACTATGGATGCTCCTTTTATATTATTCCAAACACTGCATTAACTTACTTTAATCCTAACTATTCTACACCCTTCCTTAATTGCACTTGTCCCATTCGGTAATGAGTATTTGTCCACTTTTGTTACTAATCTCTTTATTTGGTTATGTGTTTTGGATTTTATTAAAATTAAGTGATGTTTGATTTAGTGGTCATTGGTTGGTGGGGTGCAGGCGAAAAGGCGAATGTGCGAGTGGGTGGTTGTAAGGGAGGCCTATGCGTGGCCAACAGAGTTAAAGGCGGTTATGTTGGTGGTCATATTGAGAGTTGGCTACTTGGGTTTTGTATGGTTAGTGGGAAGGTTAAACGGTCGGGGCAATTGTGGCTCTTATTTAGTGGCAGTTAAAGACGATGGTGATGGTAATAAGGAGAGGAGAAATAAGATGGAGATTTTAGAGGTGAATAATTGAAGGGAAAAAATGAGAATGGTGTTACAAAAAAAAAACGTGAGTAAAATCATACTGCGAAAATAGATAAAAATTTCAAGTTTGTTATATTGCATAGAACAATAGCATGTAGACAAATATCACAAACTACAAATATTTTCATCGAGCGCATAATATAAGTTATTACTTTGTAATATGTGGTGTACGAAGTACCCTGTGTTATTGTATATATATATATCACTCATACTTCGAGACATTTAGGCCCTCTTCTTTCTGCCTTAATTTCAGCTCGGTTCTATTTAGCTCAATTTCAGTTATGTTTATTCTATCTCTTCACAAAACTAATTCTTACTTCAACTCCATGCACTTCAACTTAGCTCTATTTAGTTTAGTTGACTTCGGCTCACCTCCATTTTACTCAGTTTAGCTCGTTTCAGCTGAAAAGAACAAGACCTTACTTACCTCTTTCATATCTCTCAAAATATAAAATTAAATATCATGATGAGTATACTCATACGAAAACTTTTTATAGGAAGTAGAATTTTTAACTAACTTTAGTTTTGTAAATATTCAAGTCACAGTTTTACCTCGAAAAAGCAGAGCGTCACATATAAAAAGATTAAGGGAATAGCACGTGCGTCTAACACCATGTGCGAACACCGACATCCATCCTTTCTGAGGGGGGGGGTGTTTCTAAATAAAGTAAGCTTTGCCAAGACTTTGAGAAGTAGCTATTGAATTTCTACTACACATTACACTAATTAAAATGTAGACATTGTTTTTTTTTTCTAAAGCATTATCCTTTGATAATTGCGTCGGGGATAGAAGTATTGATTTTTTTGGGGTGCTAAAATTGGTGTCAAAATTAAACAAATAAAAAAAATAGGTCTTGTTTCAAAGTTATATATTACCCAAGATGGCTCACGTCAGCACCAAAACCAGGTTCGGATTCAAGCCGCTCCCCTCCTAAATGAGTGATATAACCTCAACCCAAACCCATTAATTTCGTGTCGTGTCAATGTTTTACCTATAGGTGAACTAGTTAATAATGAAAAATGTGACACTCCATACAACTAGAGGCGATCATTAGGGCCGGATTGTTGCAGCCAGATCGAGTCGGGCCAGAAGTGGGCTGTGTTGTGGAAGTCCGACGTGGCGCCAACCCAAGTAGCTGTTTTTTTTTTTTTGGGACCGGGCAAGTTGGCCATTGTGAAAGTTTAGCTCAATGTGGTGAGCTGTTCCCATTGAGTAAGCAAGCTAGCCAGCTGTGACGTTTGGGCTCGATGTGGTAGGCTGAGGGCCGCCTCGTTAACCACCTCTACATATAACAATTACTCCGTAATCCCTTACACGGTGTATGTAAATCATAATTGTGAAATTGATGCACCCATCTAGATATTGGGTGACAAAACTCCATTAGTAGACTTACATAATTATCATTTATAATAATGCTATGTTTAATTTAACTAAATTCTTATTCTACCATGTCTAACACCTACGTGACTACGTCGGTGGCTTGTGTATGCGTTTCATAGAAGGTGTGAGTTAAATCAATCAATGTATTAAATGAGTAATGCGAGGGTGCATGCAACGTGATCAAGTGTATATGACAAGCAAATGTATTTGTGATGTCTCTCTTAACAATTTGTCAACCCAACATCATGTGCTAATGCATGCCCACCGTCTTAAAGTCGGCCTTTTCCGACTGTTAGTTAGAGTTGTTTACTAGGTATATTCAAATTGTACCATAGGTTCATAACCATAAATATTTGAGCTCATCTCTCTTTAAATAGACTATTTTTAGTATCTATTAATAAGAGTTTTATACCCAGTTTACATCTAAATATCACCACGTTTGAAAAATAAGTTATCATTAGCTATAATAATACATGAACTATAGTAGTTACATTTGACAATAAAAATGGGTACAAAATCCCGTTTTAAGGTTTAGACCACAAAAGTTGGTCTGAAACAAGAATTAGTGTAAATATTTAGATCAACTGCTAATAAGTTTCCTATTTTAATCAGAAATTTTGAGTTCAAATCCTTTGAATACAACAATGTAAAAATTTATAAGAACTTTTTTTTATTGTTCTAGTGGTCTTATTAGTGTCCTACTCGACTCAAATCCGATTATATCGAATGGTGTACACCCAAAAAAAAGTTAAGTATTTAAATTGATTGTTGAGAGTGGCTCTTACATACGGAGTATATATCTTCCATTACAGTTAAACATTGTTAATTATAGGGGTGATATACAAATATATTTAGGCACTCTGCTTGTATAAATTAAGGAGTACGTTCATATTTATTGTTTGTTAATTTTGAAATGGAATCTCACTTCATATAAAGTTGACTCCGTATGATTGCCGTCTAGCACGGAGTATATTATATACAGGAGTTGGGTGTCTTAAAGTAAATAGAGGTCATGTATATATTCCACAAATAATAATGATGTCTTAAATAAGAATGCAAAAGTGTATTATATATACTTTCAAAGTTTGAATTGAAACTTGTAATTTGATAACCAAAATCGGAAACTCAACTCCCGCGCTCATGGCTGAACATGCATGGCCTTAGACGCCCCTAATGTTATGTGATTCACGTTTGTACGTTACCATTGTTAATTTCCGTAATAAGGAAGTAGAACAAAACACGATAATTTGCTTCAATGAGTCAAAGACAGATTCTATAACCGTGATGATTGGTGTCTATTATAAGGGCTCTTATATCTTAAATAAATAATCATCGATAGAAGATATATACTCCTTATCAACACGAAAATGTTTACATTCTAATAATATAAATATAAACCTATAAAAACCGTAGACAACTTAGTTTATAGTCTCTAGATCATGATGGGGTTTTTCATCGAGCTAAACTAGCTAGATGTATTATTCATGCATGTACTCGATCATGTAAGTCATGTATTGGCTGGTTTCTAAGTTTGAATCCTTATTATGTTTAGCTTTATGCCTTTATAGATGGCGGACTTCTAAATTTAAACTTTGTCATAAATCATGGAGCGCTATGTATTACTTATTATGGTGCATTTACTTACAATGCACATAAAGCACGCCCAACCGATAACAGTCTAATAGAGTTCATCAAATGTGCCACGCCTTAAGTAGTTCTAAAGTCTAAGGAGTATTTGATCAAGCTACAAATAATAGAAAGCGAAATAGTAGAAAGCTTCGAACCTATATATAGAGTAGGCGGTGGGTCGTGTCGTGCCGGCCCGTGCCCCGGTCAGTTGTGTCAGCCCCAAGTTTTGGCCCGGTCCAGGCCCGGTCCGTCGGTCCACTGGGCCGTGCCGTACCGGCCCGACCACCTATACCCGCTGCCGCAGCCCGGCCATTGGCCCGGGAATATCGGGCTCGTGCCGTGCCTGGCCCGTGGGCTCGGTCGTGCCTGACCCGGGCCGACCCATTGTAATTTTTTTTTAAAAAGAAAAATTGATTTTTTAATAAATAAATTATGAATAATGAATAAGAAATATTAATAATGATTTAAAAATATATAATTTATTAGTTACTTAATTAATAATGTATAATCAACTAAATATTAATGTAATTAATAATAAATATTAACGTAATTAATTATAAAATCGAATGAGAGCCCGTGCTTGGATCGTGCCGCCGTGTCAGGCCCGCCGTGCCTATCTCGGGTCGTGCCACCCCGTGCCCGTGATGGGCCGTGCCTTGGCACGGGGATTTCTCTATTAGCCGCGCCGTGGCCCGCCTCCCTACCCGTCGTGCCGGACCCGTGTCGGCCCGAACTTTCGCTCGGGCCCGTGCCGTGTTGGGCCGGATTCGTGCCGGACCCGTGCCGCCCATCGTGCATTTGGCCCGACTGCCAACTCTACCTATATATATACCCTTGGCAAAACACACATTAGTCGCACAAAAAAAATATTATGTGAAGTACTTGTCATCATCAAAAGAATATATCTCAACAATGTTTAATAACGGCCTAATTCAATTTGGTTATCAAAATGAGAAAAGTTTCCAAGTAAAAACTCAGAATGTATATTCCATAGTTTATAAGAGAATTTGAGGAATAAATCTTCGATGTTATTTTTGCTTGGAGAATAAGGCCCTATTTTTTCTGACTTTTTAGAGCTGAATTGAACTAGGCTAAACTGAATTTAATGGATCTAAACTGAACTGAATAAAGCTGAACATAAATAAGCTTATTGGAGCTGAACTGAGCTAAAATAATAATAATAAAAAATAATAAATAATAAATATAATAACAACAATAATAATAGCAATAATAATAATGACAATAACATGAAGAACTTACCGTAGTGTGATGGGGTATCGACAAGGTGTCCCGTTATTCACGGTATCTAGGCCTTGTTGTGCTTACTCTCGGGTTTTTGCCGATGATGTATGGGGATCACGCTGTTTCTTGTACTGGTACTTTGGGGGTTAAGCATCGACATAACCTCGTTCGTGACACCTTATTCGACATCTGCTATTGGTCTGGTATTTCTACGGGCAAGGAGGTTGATATCGGTTTCGTTGACGAGCATGACGGATCTTTTCGTCCTGCGGATTTACTACTTTATTCCTAGGACAGAGGGCGTGATGTGTGTGTTGATTTGACAGGGTCTTCCCCCTTGACTCAGACTGGGATGTCCGATTTTGTACCGGGACGGGTTGTCGCTGATGCTGCTCAGCGCAAATGTGCTAAGTATGGGGATTTATGCGCGACTACTGGCTATGATTTCCTACCCTTCTCTTTCGCTTCGCTTGGGGAGCTGGGCTCAGATGCTGTTAACTTGCTCAAGCGGATCCTGAAATTCTCGGTATCTTAGGATGCTGGGGCTCAGGTGACCGCTTATATTTTTACTATACTTAGCTTTGCTATAGCTAAGGGGGTGGGGGCCCCGGATTGTCTCTCGGCTCCCCACCAACTTCTTGTAAACTTTTCATTTTATTTTAATGAAAGTTGCGCGCATCTTATTATAATAATAAAATAATAATAATAATTATTATTATTATTATTATTGTTATGATAATAATAATAATAATCATAATTATAATGATAATGATAAATATTATTAGTTGATATCATTATTTTTAATAATAATATTAGTAAATAGTAATAGTAGTATTAATATTAATATGATTGATTTTGATAGTCATAACATTCATTATAATGACAATAATAATTAGTGATAATAGTATTAGTAGTAGTAGGAGTGGGGGCCTTAATAAAGGGGCGGAGCCAGGAATTCAACTTAGGCGGGGTGACGCCTCATAACATAAGGTACACCCGAAAAAATTTCTAAAAATTTAACTACAAATTTCTAAAATCTCATCCGTCAGGGGGGCAAGCGCCCCTGCTAGCCCCCCTAGCTCCACCACTCCCCAGATAGTTTCTCGGATGACCGCTAATTTCTTGTAACTTATGTTTTGAGCTTAATAAAATTTGCGTTGTTATAAATTAAAATAATAATAATTATTATTATTATAATTATTATTACTATTATATTATTATGATTATTATTACTAGTATAATAATTATTATTATCATAGTAATTAAAATTATAATAATAAATATTAATATTAATATTAATAATATTTATAATAGTTGTTATTAATAGAATATTTTTTCCATCTCATAATAATTTTTGTAGTTTGAATTTCGCAGTTTTCGAGATGACACTTTGACTCGATTTTTCTTCATTTATATTCATTTTTTTTTTCATTTAAAAATTAAGTTTCCAAAATATTTTTTTTTATGATGAATGCAAATGTTTTTTTATTATAACGTCTTAGTTTTAATATTTTAACACTCATTTATGGTCCAAGTTATTAAAATTGACCCTAAAAGTCAAACGAGGGATAATTATTAGATGAAGGGAGTATTAATTAATAATAATAATAAAAAAAAAATATTAATATTAATAAAAATATTAAGTTTAAGCTAAACTGAACAGAAATGAGCTGAAATTAAGTCAGAAAGAACATGGTCTAAGTCAAAAAGATCTTTTTGTTATCTTAAAATATTATTCTAGAATTAATGTCTAAAATAGTATCTTCTTGCTTTATTTTAAGAGATTTAGTGAATAACATTTCTTCTATAAATACCAGACTATTACTCCAGAATTAATCATCATTTTTTAGTGCTTTAACGTTTTTGCAAAAGTGGTTTTAGTGCTTTATACTTTTAAGTTCATTTTGCAAATAAGGTGTTTGTCCATCGAATAGTTCGTTTGATTGTTCAATTTGCAATTCTGTTCCGTACTGCTTGATTTTCTTGTTTATAAGTAATTCAATTTTGTCTCTATTAGTCATATGTGAAGACATTGTAAATAGACACATTTGACTGCAATATTTCTTATCTAAACATAGAGCTTTGGGGTGCTAAGATCGAGTTTAGAACCCGAGTCTACACAACTAAAGTTAGTTGTTAGTTGTGGGGTGTTGGAGTACAAGGGATTTTGTATTCGAGTCGCACAACCGAAGTAGGTTGTGGGGGTTTCTTTGTAGTTGTGACAGATTATTAAAGAAACATTAGTAAGAGAGATAGTGGACGTAGACCTTAATAGTATAGGTCGAACCACTTAAAAATCGCTTGTGTTTTGATTCTCTTTAATTTGCTTTGTGTTTTTTATTACTTTTTTTTTATAATCGTACACGCTTCCGCAAACACAAAGACTCAACCTATAGTCTATTATGTTTATCCATCACGATTACTTTCATAAGATTACAAACAATTTCCTTATTGCATTCGTTTTCTTTAAACAAATTATCACGTACTCTGCTCACAAGACGTTGAACAGTCTGACACACTATTCATTTTACAATCGGTACTTGAAGAGTCAAGGGCGAGAAACCTAGGGGGGAATCAGGTAGATTTAAAATTTGTAAGCTTAATTCAAAACTTCTTTTAAACTCTTTGGTCACTTACACAATACTTACATGAAAAGGAAAGTTGATACTTAGAACTAGAAAGTAAGAAGTATACAACAACGATTCAGCAAGCAGAAGTCACAGTGGAATCAACAGTGTATTTAGAGTGCATCGGAAATAAAAAACGTAAATAGACAAAACTCAAGGATGTTTTTTAAATTGGTTCGGTCACTACTGCGCGACCTACATCCAACGCTATTTTATTAAACATCTTAGAAGTAAACTCATACAACATAAGACCCAACAAAACAACTCCCCAACCTATTTCCGTTGCTATTTGCTTAAAGCTACTCCGCAATAAGACTTTTGCTCAAAACTATTCCGCCAAAAGACTTCCCCAACTCTTTCGAGTTGCTATTTGCCCAAGGCTACTCCGCCAAGAGACTTCCCCAACTCTTTCGAGTTGCTAGTTGCTCAAGATAACTCTATCTTAAGACTTGTTCGATCTACTCGTTTGTTACAAGACTTGTGTTTCTCAATATGTTCACAAAATGAACGACGGAGAGCTAACACGAGATCATTAAACACAATACATGCTTTGATGCAACGAACTAGCTATTTGACAAAAGACTTAAGAAAAAAAATTTGCGGAAATTTCAAGATTGAAAAGTTAAACGGTTTTTGCAAAGACAATTTACTCAATAAAACTCAAAGTCTTTTTGTTTAAATGTTTGTTGTTGCACACTTGTTCAAATGAAATTAACATGGTATTTATGATGTAATGTAGAGTATACTTTACACTAAAAATAACACACCACAATTAAGTACAAGGGTTTAAAAATAATAAACAATTGAAGCGTGAACAACAAAATAATGGTGGATTATTACACTAACAAAATCGAGACCCCTTGTGCAAGGAAACGAGTTTCTTGCACAAGTTATCTAGTTTACTAATATGCATAATCTTGGTGCTTACACATAAACAAATATGAGTTAAGTTTTTCATCAAGAAAGGGCTAATTTGGTAGTGTTCATGGGAATCATAAACATTGCCAAATATAAAAAAAAGTAAACAACCCATTTTTGGTAAGTGTCTTATTGTCAAGCTAGCTCATGTGCAAGATACCAAAAGCTTTCTTTCATTTTATAAAGATCAAACCAAATTTTCAGAGATGTAAAATGTTGATCAAAAGTTTGGAAATCAATTTTCAAGAGTTTAAATATTTTTGAAATATTTCAGAGTCAGAAACCACAGTGGCATCCAGTGTTAGTCTTGAAGCACTTAGCATATATATCACGTTCAATGATTTCCTCTTACAACACTATGATTATAACAATGAGGGTCTTCATTTCTTGATCTTATTGTGCAACCTTGGACGATTAGTAGAGCTTCCATAGCTATAAGATTAAAACTTAAGAAGCACACATTATATTAACAATAAGATTAATTTGTCTTAAGGCATCATCAACCAATTTAATCTAGAAATGGTCTCAACAGTACTGATAACTTGATTTTAAGTTTCTTAAGCAACAAAATTTGTAAAAAGCGTACTCAATTTAGCCCCTGCCTCTCTTGAATACAGATCCATCAACTAAACAAACATCAAAAAAGAAAATGTAAAACACAAAAGGATTTTTCATTTTTCAATTTATGCGTAAAATTCATACTCACTAGTTAATATTTATGTTGAACGAGCTGCTTATTCATTAAGATGAAATTATTTCCAAATCTCATATCGTCAATGTAAAAGTTAACTTAAAACTCATATCACCCACGACCACCACAACTAAGTAAAGTTAGTTTGAACTATCTCAAAACTTATTAGGATAGTACTCCCTTTGTTTTAGACTCTAAGTCAATAGTTTGTACTTATTTTATTTTTCTCTCACAAAATAAAGTAAATGTAAACTATTCGCTATGAGAGATAATAGTAATAAGGTGAATTTGTGTACTACAAAAGATACAATCAAGAATTGTGTGTACAAAAGATACAAGGTCATTGCAGGAACATACTCGTATCGAGGTAGACAACATCAATGATGAGCATTAGAAAGAATGCTTAAAAAAGAAATCTTGATGTAGTAAAGTAATTTATTCTCAAGTAAGTCATATATTCGTCACTAGTCTGTTACGTGTCAAGTATCACCAATATGGATAGTTAAGACAAAAAAAATAGACGTCTAGAGAGTCACAAATGACTTGTCTGCATTTACTCATATTTAATCCATCATAAACTTGTGATAGGATATGGTTCGTCACACATGAGAATTTGTATTTATTCTCATATAGAAGTTGAAGTTAATTTTATAATATAAAAAAAAGTAATATATTCTTCACAAATTTTCATTAAAGACGGACATATTCGTATTCAATGAAAACCTGTCGTAAGACAAGTCGTCTTCACTGAAAATGGATATACCCTGAAGACCGGTATACCCGTCTTAAATGTAACTTGTTTATTCTCATAGAAGTTGAAGAAGTTAATTTAATAATAAAAATAGCTGGAAACAGAAGGCAGCATCAGAGAGAAAAGCAAAGAGAGACTTAAATAAAAAGAAAAGGATGAGCAAGAAGTGAGCCTAAAACAGTTAGAAGTAGTAGTACTACAATATATGGAACTTACCTGTCAGTGTTAGCAGTCAGGAAAGCATCAAAATTAAGTCACTGGTGCAACTGCAGCATGCTGCTCTTTTATCATACCAACTTCCTTCCTTTACAACCTTATTCTTTCTTTACTCTTCTACTACACATGAAGTTGCATCAACAAGTTACACATGAACTAGTCTCTTCTACATTTACTTGCTGGGTCCACCCCATTTTTATTTGAAAAATAAGGTGACCAGTTGGTCATATGTTACCGAGTTTCAATATCACCTTCTCACATTCAAAATAATGGATCTCTACATAAAGCATGTGAGAGGATGATACTCCGTATTATTTTGTAATTCATGTGAGATTCTCGTATATTGTCTTAAGGAATCTCGGAAATGGCGGGATAACTGGGTTGGATCTATGGAGCCTAACTCCTTAAAAGTAGTTATATTCAACACAACTAATTCATACTCCCTCCATTCAACTCCACACTACACATTTCTCTTTTTGACATTATTCACAAGTCAGAAAAATCTTTCAATTTCCGGCTAATACATAAGAGAAAATATATTCATGTGGGATCTTGTTTGATTCGTCTTTAAGAGTATATTAAAAATATCTAACTCGTATAATTTTTGCAAATACGTAGCGAACTATATTTACGACGCAAAACGCGCGTTGACAAACGTGAAAAAAGAAATGTGTAGTGTAGAGTTGAATGGAGGGAGTATATAATTGTGTCAGTACAAATTCTCATTTGTGACGACACTTTTCAATCACAAGCTTGTGACCTCTCACAAAGAGCAAGTGAGAGATCATGTGAGAGCACGGCAAGTGGAGGGAGGCTGTGAGAGGTATCGGTACTATCGTTACAAACAAGACGGTCCGTTGTGTAGGGTATGATTGGTATGTACATAAGCATAGTAAATTTAGTGAAATTTTGAAACAATGTACTACTAGAATAAATCAAGTTTTGAGCTACACGCAAAAGGGAAATCATCCAATGTACTCCCTCCGTCCCGGTCATTTGTTTACCATTTCTATTTTAGGGTGTCCCATTCATTTGTTTACCTTTCTATATTGAGAATGTTTTCTATGAGTAATTTGATGTGCCAATGGGACTATTGTCCACTTGTCATCCACCAAGGACCACCACAAATGGTCCCCTACCATTTTCTTAATAATTGTGCCAAAAGCAAAGGTAAACAAATGACCGGGACGGAGGGAGTACTATACTTATACTAAAGAGAACAATCTTGGATTTAGCAAGTAGCCAAGTACACACCACATAAGGTAGCATCATCAATCAAATTCTCCAAAGTTTTTTGTATCGTAAACTAAATACTCCCTCCGTCCCGGTCATTTGTTTACCTTTGCTTTTGGCACAAAGACCAAGGAAAGGGGAGGGGACCATTTGTGGGTGGTGTCATAAGATGACAAGTGGACAATAGTCCCATTGGGTGATGAAATTACTCATCAAAAGCCTTCCCAATATAGACAGGTAAACAAATGAATGAGACACCCAAATATGGAAATGGTAAACAAATGACCGGGACGGAGGGAGTATATCACCTAAAGCATAACCAAATAATAAGGTACTTATATTACACAAATCGTCAAATAAGATGAATAATGCTTAAGAACTTCCCCACCAAATCAATTTAAAACTTTGCTCCTTAATTTACTATAGCAAAAACCCATATAAGATTGCGTACATTTAATCGAGCCAGCCTCTACGATATATGATCGTCCTCGTCGTCTTCAAACGGTGCAGGCAAATTGAGATCCAAAACAAAGCTAGTATTAGTAATAGTAGTAGTCGTAGTAGTTGTTTCACCAACTCTATCAGCATTGTTAGACGCAACAACCTTAACATTAACCTTAACATTATTATTGTTGTTGTGGATGTTGTTAGTCGATGACGACCCTAAAAGGTGTGATCTTTTATGACCACCCAAAGCTTGACCCGACCCAAAAACCTTATAACAAAACGGACATTCAAATATCTTTACTCCCACTTGATCATAACTTGGAGAATTTTCAAGGCAACATTGTTTATTAGACGCCTTATGCCCAGCAAGTGCCCTGCCTGTCCTAAACACCTTCTTACACCCCGCACACTTAAATTTCGCAGCGGCCCGAATCGCAGGACGGGTTATTAAACTCGTCCTCAACTCGGGCGCCGAATCATTAGTATCCTCAACTCTTTCCCAAGCATCTCGAGACAACATCATAAGACAAAGTGCAACCTCTTCATCTTGACTCGGGTCGGACACTGAACTTACCGGGGTCGATTCAGCGGCCGACTCGGACCCGACCCATTTACTTTTCTTGGGCGGTTCGAACCGGATTTGCCGGTTCGTTCTCTGACACGCTCTCTTAGATCGTCTCCGAGTTGGGTTCTGAGTTGACTCAGTCTCGCTTTCCCTGTCTTGCACAACGATTGATCCTGCATCCATGAACTCGGGACTTAATGCTTTGACGCTTTTCCTTGGGTTATCCCTCAACTCGTACGAACTCGGTTTATTCTCGTCTTCTGACCGAGTTGAGGACGAGTCTGATTCGGTCCCACCACCGAGTTGGGAATTTGAATTTTCTTGTTTTTTTTGCTTCTTAAGAGAAAGAGGTAAAGTAGCTAAATGAGACCTCATATGACCACCTAATGCTCTACCATTCATAAAACTCCTAGAACAAAGTTTGCATCTATGTCTCTCCATTTAACTAAAAAACCGTGACGGTTTTAAAGGATGATTAATGTCAGCGGACTTCAAACTGAAACTCCTAGAACAAATTATTTTAGGAAAAAACTAAAATGTTTTAAAGGATGATTTATGTTAGCCGACTCCAAATCATTCTGGGATAAAACTCCTAGAACAAATTATTATAGTGACGGATTTAAAGGATGATTCATGTCAACAGACACCCGATCATTTTAAGATGAAGGCTTTATAGTATGTAAGAAAATGAAAAAAAAAGTGAAGAGAGTTAAGGGAAGTTAAGAGAAAAGGGAAGGAGAAGGAGGAGTAGGTAACAAGCATTCTTCAAGCAAAAGACATGATACTACAAGTGTATGTATGTATTAACACAGAAACCCATAAAAAAAATGTGATATTCTAGTATAGGTAAAAAATCAAAATGAAAAAAGTTGGTTGAGATATAGCATCTGAGTTTTCCTTTTTTGAAAAAGAAAAAATGGAGATGTTAAATACTACGTAGTTAAATAGGTTGGGTTTGTGCACTTTAAATTAGGGAATGATAAGGAGTTACATTAGGAGGATATTAAGGGTAGAGAAAGGTGTGTGTGTGCACATTAATTTAGAAAAGATGGACAAGTAACATGCATACCATCCCATTTTGGTTGTAACTCTTTTTTCTCTTTTCTTACCCTTTTTTTTTCTTCCATAGGTTTCTCCTATTTGAATTTGGAAGACTTAATATTTTTTCTTTTTGGTAATGATGGCTAGACCTGACAAAACTGACCCGACCCGATAAGGCTGATCCGAGATCCGAAAGTGACCCGGAATTGCCTGACCCGAAGATGACCCGAAACCTGAATTGACCCGACCCGACCCGAACCTTGACTGACCCGAAAGAGACCCGACCCAAAATAACCCGACCCGAAACCACCGACCTACACACGACCCGATTTGAAATGATCCTAAATGACCCAATTTATTGTGATTAGGGGTGATAATGAGACGAGACGGCCCACATGCAGCTCAAGCTCGGCTTGGTCCAAGTCGGCCCGTGCCAGTTTTCCTCGACACGGGCTTGACTCGAAAACTAACTTAATAAATTTGACGTGAAAATGGCCTAAATAAATCGGATATGAATCTAAAATAACCCGACTCAAAATGACCCATACCCGAAATGGCCCAGACCCGAAGTGACCCAAACCCGAAACTGACCCAAACCCGACCCGACCCGAAAGATTGAGCAAACCCGACCCATATCGATCCGACCCGTTTGACCCATTTGCCAGGTCTAAATGGCCCCTCTTTATTCGGATAGCAGTTTCAGTGAAGACGACCATTATTCATTACAGCTGAAGACAGATATTGTTTATCTCGCATTATAAAAGTGGGAGAGCGAGTGGAGGGCTTCATTTACCTTTCACTTGACCTCCCCACTTGCATATTATGAGAGGGAAATTATCCATCTTCAACTTGTGAAGTTGTGATGGATAGTGTCGTCTCAAATAAGAATTTGGGAGGGCAATTTTATTATCTATAGATATATGATAACTATTTTTTATCACGCTCTAACAATAAACTTTCATCCCTTCAACAGGAAGAATATACAATTCCATTTCATTTTTCAAGAGTAGCATAGGAAACAAACTTTAAAATGTAAACATTATCTTCTAATTACTACCAAATCTAGAAAACATTGAATTAAGCATGTCTATCACACTTATCATAGACTAAATAAAAGTGTACACGAAAAAGGGATATCTTATGAAATGTTTACATTTTAAAAATTTCAAACCAAATTTATTGTTTAGTAAAATGTTTACATTTTAAAAATTGTTTTCTATGCTTCTCTTGAAAAAGGAACATAAAATTGTATATTCTTCCAGATGAAGAAATGAAAGCTTATTATTAGAGCGTAATAAATAATAGATATCCTATATGCTATAGACAATAATATCATTATTCCTAATAAAAAATTGTGATTATATTCAATTAAACTAAAAGTGATTAAATTCTTAATTGATTTTTAGTCCTCCATATCAATTACTCGTATTTTCTAGCAAGATTGTCATTTAGCTATGGAAAAAATCTTAAATTCACATAACTTGCATAAAGTTGTTCCACTCTACATAGTAAGTCTATGCCTATTTTTTTATTTATTGTTTGGTAAGGTAAGAAAACTAAATTGAATTTTTAGTATAAGACCAAGCTATATCATCTTTCGGTTGATAGAGATGAATTGAAACTATTTATTTTCAAACCAAATTTCAAAAAAGTTGGGCGTAATCGAGTATCCAATAAATGTTATAAAGTCATTAACTTTGCTGGTGAAAATAATGCTTAACTACCACTTTTTCAAATAAATGCAAGTCTTACTTCACATCCTTGATAATATTTCAAATTTCTCGCACAGAATATACCAAGTACTATCGAGTTGTTTTGATAATAGATAGATTATCACATTCAATAATCAACTTTGTAGCTCTTTAGACTCAAATATGTCTTCTTTTATACAAGAGCTTTTACAACTAACAACAAAAAATGTATGTATGCTCGTTTTGTGAAGTATAACTTGTTACACACTAACCTCGATATCAACCTTTGCAAACATATGGAGTGATTTTACATTTTAAAAAAGTTCAAAAGTTGCACTCTCAATCTAACCGATAAGTAGTAAAATATTTAGTTAAGACTGTTTTTCTAAAAATTCTATCTCTTTTTCAAAAAAAAATCATTGCTATTACTACTTAGGAAAACATTGATCAATTAAGCATGTTTATCATACTTACAATCTAAAAGTTAGACTTAAGTGTACAAGATATCCATTCAATTTAACGAAACTACGTTAAAAAGTCTATATTAAATATTTGCATTGTCCTCCATATTAAATATATACATCGTTTTATAGGATCAAATGACTAAGGCCTTGATATTTTACATTAAAACTGCCTGAAGTTAATTGAATTTATACAAGTTGAAGTATGGTAAAGAGTAAATTAAGTTGAACTAACTTCAAATGTCGTAAACAAGGATGGTTAGATGAATTAGTATACCAAATTCGAGAATTCTTAGTTAATACTTTAGCGAGTATTCATGCACTATTACAAGATTTTACTAAAGCTGTTGTAAAATTATACTCCGTATTAAAAAATATTGGACCTACACACACCCTTGTTTCAGAAGCAACTCCTTTACTTCCTTTTAAAGTTGGGTATCCACATCATCTCATTAATTTCCAAATGAAGCCTTCAATTGAGCATGGTTGCTTAGACTTTATTCAGTTGTTTGGTTGGTCAGACGGTTTATGGATCTATAATCAAACTTATCTTAACAACATTTATTTTCTTGTGGGTGTGTAACTAAAAATGATAATGAAGATGCTGCGTTTTGTGGAAGCCAAGGCCAATAACTATGTCACTCATCCTAAGTACTGTATTAAAGGAAAACCACGTGTTGTCAGCTCTTTGAACCAACTTAATTATACAAGGTAGATTCATTTGTTTGGTAGTTAGTAGTAACAAATACGAGTAACAACCTAAGTTTAGACTTTGGACATAGAGCTCGTCACTTGCACGGATCGAGTTAACCCGTCCCTCGATTATGTATTTTCTGACTTGACCTTTGATTTGGTATGGTCCGTATAATGTCTGGTCTGGTTCTGAAAGTTTGATAGAAATGAGTAAAGATTTGATGTCACCATTGTTGTATATGCAAAGCTTGATTGAGAGAGAAACAGAGGTAAATAATGGTGAATTGTATTGAATGAATTGTGTGTATAATTTACAGGGAGTGTTCAGTATTTATATACAAAATGTAACAAGAATAACAAACTAACAACTTCTAACTAACTTTCTATTTAGTCAAAGGTAAAGTCAAGGGGGTTTGTTATCCTTAATTCCAACATCCCCCCTCAAGCTTGAGGGTGTGGAAGACACACCAAGCTTGGAAAGAAGATCATGATGTTGGTAGCCAGGCAAGGGCTTGGTGAACAAATCAGCAGGTTGGGATTTAGAAGGAACATATGATAGGCTAATTAGGCCAGCCATAAGTTTTTCTCGAATGAAATGGCAGTCCAAGTCAATGTGCTTGGTTCTCTCATGGAATACAGGATTGCGAGCAATGTGTATAGCAGCTTGGCTATCACATTTAATGGGAACAGGAGTAACATCAGGTATACATAACTCATGAAGAAGCCTTGTTAACCAAGCTAATTCTGCAGTGAGTCTGCGCATGGACCTATACTCTGCTTCTGCTGAAGATAGAGAGACCGTATGTTGTTTCTTAGATTTCCAGGAAATCAAACTCCCTCCCAAGAGAACTATGAAACCGCTTACAGAACGTCTGGTATGTGAACAAGCAGCCCAATCTGCGTCACAAAATGCATGTAGAGTAAGATCAGGTGAGTGATTTAGTAGAATACCCTGACCAATGTCTTTGGAGATGTAACTGAGCACATGTAATGCTGCTGTCCAATGTAAATCTCTCGGGGAAGACATGAATTGGCTCAAGTGTTGAACTGCAAAGGAAATGTCAGGCCTAGTATGTGTAAGAAAATTAAGCTTTCCTACAAGTTTCCTGTAGGCAGATGCATCATGAAATAATTCACCATTTTCTGGGGTGAGTTTTATATTAGCATCAAGAGGACTAACAGGAGGTTTAGAGGGAAAGCAACCAAATTCAGTGAGTAACTCTTGAGTAAATTTTCTCTGAGTGATGGCAAGACCAGAAACTGTTGAGGTGAACTCCATACCTAAGAAGTAGTGTAGAGTGCCTAGATCCTTGATTTTGAAGGTATCATTGAGAAAAGTTTTAATGGCAGAAATCTCAGCTGTATCATCACCAGTCAGTAGAATGTCATCAACATAAATGGCCAAAAATGTGTGATGACAGTCTGTGATTTTATGAAAAAGAGAGTAGTCATTTAATGACTGCACATATCCTCTGGATCTAAGAGCATCACTCAATCTTGCATACCATTGTCGAGATGCTTGTTTAAGCCCATAGAGTGACCTTTGTAATTTACAGACCATCGAGGGATGAGTCACTGCTAAACCAGGTGGAGGTTTCATAAAAACCTCTTCATCCAAAGTACCATGCAGAAAAGCATTATTGACATCAAGTTGGGTCAGAACCCACTTTCTTTTGACAGCAACAGCTACTAAAGTTCTGATTGTTGTCATTTTGACCACAGGGGAGAATGTTTCAGTATAGTCCACACCCTCCTTTTGTGTGAAACCTCTGACAACAAGACGTGCTTTGTATCTCTCAATAGCACCATCAGCTTTGTGTTTCACTTTGAAAACTCATTTACAACTTATTGATCGTTTCCCTCTAGGCAGTGGAACAATGGTCCAAGTATTATTTGCTTCAAGAGCAGAAAATTCAGCTGCAATAGCCTGCTGCCATTCTGGGAATAAAACTGCCTGTTCATAAGACAAGGGATCCTGAATTGGGAGCAAAGAACAATGTGGGGGACTTGAATTTGTTAACACATGACAACCGACAGAGGATATGGAAGAATTTTGTGGGATGCACAAAGAGGTGAGGGTGTGTATACAATTAGCAGTAGAGGAATTAGAAAGATTAGAGGGTGGCAAAGAACAATGGTAATCATTCAAGTATGAAGGAGGATGGCTAGATCTTTTAGAATGTCTAGTGGGAACAGGATTGGTGATGTTAGGAATAATGGGTGTGTCAGTAACAGTGGTGGGTATGATATCAGGAGGATTAAGGGGATTGGAAGGAATGTCAGAAGGGATAAAAAGATCAGTGGTGGATGGGATGAAAATAGAAGGTGTAGATGAATTGGTTTTGTTATATGGAAAAATGGTTTCATGAAAGTTAACATCCCTAGAAGTAAAAATAGAATGAGTATCCAAGTTGAGGAGTTTGTATGCTTTCTTGCCAAATGGATAACCAAGGAATAAACAAGGTATGGCTCTTAGGGCAAATTTATGTCTTCCTGGTTTTGGGGAAGAAGCATAACAAAGGCATCCAAAACTTTTCATGTGGGATAGGTTTGGGTCCTTTTGAAAAAGAAGGGAATAAGGAGACTTGTAATTAAGGATTTTAGTAGGTAATCTGTTAATGATATAGGTGGCTGTCAAGACACAATCTCCCCAAAACTTCTCAGGTAATTTAGACTGAAAAATCAAGGCTCGTGCAGTTTCAAGGAGGTGCTTATGTTTTCTTTCCACAACCCCATTTTGTTGTGGTGTGTGGACACAAGATGTTTGATGTGAAATGCCATGTTTTGAGAAGTATGCTGTGATGAATGTGCTAGACCCTAGTTCTAGGGCATTATCAGATCTAATGGTCTGGATTTTCTTGTTGAATTGAGTATGAGCTAAGGCAATAAAAGATTCAATGATACTGAATGCATTACTTTTGCAAGATAGAAGATGAGTCCAAGTTGTTCGAGTGTAGTCATCTACTATGGTGAGGAAATATTTGTAACCATTGTAAGTTTGTATGTGATAGGGACCCCATAGGTCAATGTGAATTAACTGAAAAGCAGTAGAAGTACTGATATTACTTAAAGAAAAGGGCAATCTGTGTTGCCTTGATTTGGCACAAATAGAACAAGAAGTTAACTCATGTTCATTTATTGCTGAAATAGTACAAAAAGGAAATTTTCGTAGTTTATACAAGGGAAGATGACCTAATCTATTATGCCACAAAAGGGCAGAATCTACTACAACAGAATTAGATCTAGAATGTGAAGAAGGTGACTTGAGGGATGAATTCAGTAGGTAGAGATCCATGTGAGTCCTACCAAGAATCAAAGGCTTCTTGAGGGAAGAGCCCTGCATAGAACAAATTTCAGGTGTAAAACTGATTGTGGTTTGTAGCTGTTTTGCTAATTTGGCTATGGACAAGAGATTGAACTTAAAGCAAGGGACATAGAGAACATTGAGCAAAGATATATCAGGGATGATGGGAACACTGCCCACAGAGTTAATGAGGACAGATTGGCCATTGGGAAGGGCAATAGAATATGGACGGGGTACTGTCCTAATGTCAGAAAACAATTTCAAGTTTGAACACATATGGTCACTTGCTCCACTATCAAGAATCCATGTATCATTACAACCAGCAGAATTAAAAGAGTTGAAGGTATTACCAGCAAAATTAGCAGCAGAATGAGCAGCAAAATGACCAGAATGAGCAGAATGAGTATCTTGATTAGACTGATCAGTCTGGGACATTTTGAGAAAGGCCTGAAATTTATGAAACAGTGCAGTGTCATCACCAACAGTCAGTGCTCTCCTGTCCTCAGTGAATGCTCCCATTATCTCATCATCAACACCAGCAGAATTTTCACCACCATGAGCATTGTTTGCAAACCGTTTCTTATTATTATTATACTCCAATTTCCTGCAAAACTGAATAGTGTGGCCTGACTTCTTGCAGTAGTTGCAGGTTTTTATGAATCCTTCTTCCTCTTTTGGCTTAGAATTAGTAGGATTGTAGGAGTTGTAATTTCTGCTGGGAAATTGGCCTTGAGGGCGACCAAAATATGGTTTATTGGTAGGATTATACCCAGTAAAAGATTTTGTGGTGGTGTTTTTGGCATAAAAAGATGTAGAATCTGTCTGAAAATGGGTAGCATTCTGAATTTCACACTGTTTTTCTTCTTGAACCAAAGTATTGTACACATTTCCAAGAGATGGAAGAGGGTTTTGCATCAAAATTGTGCCTCTTATCACAGAGTATGACTTATTAAGTCCCATTAAGAATTGAATCACCTTTTGATCCTGCTTGAATTTCTTTTGTTTAGCATTTGCACCACAAGTACAATTGCAGGAACAAGGAGGATTCAAATTCATTGCATCAATTTCATCCCAAACTTGCTTCATTTTAGTGAAATAAGTGGTAATATTATCAGTACCTTGCACGAAATCTGATAATTTCTTCTGAGTTCCATATAATTGCGTTCCACTTGATTGACCGAATCGTTCTTCTAGTTCATCCCACGCTGCTTTTGCAGTATCGCTGTACATAATTGATGCAGAAATCTCTTCGGAACAGGAGTGCAGAATCCATGAGAAAACCAAGTCATTGCATCGTTGCCAAGACTTAGAATTTGTAGAATTAACAGCAGGTTTAGGAACACTTCCATCGACGAACCCTAATTTGTTCTTCGCTGAAAGAGCAATCAACATTCCACGCTTCCAACCACTGAAAGAAGTTCCATCAAAGACATTTGAGACGAGTTTAGTTAGAATCAAATCAGAATTGGTAGTCTGGAAAGTATCGTCGATTGTTGATTCAGAATTCGGCATTTTTTTTTTTTTTTTTTTTTGTGATTTTAGGTTTTGCGATTTTTAGGGATTTTGTAAAATTGAATTGGGAAAAAGAAAATGAATCTTTGAGGTAAATCAGAGAGCAGCGGAAAGAAAGAAGTAATCAGAAGCAGTTTCCTGCTCTGATACCATGAAAGTTTGATAGAAATGAGTAAAGATTTGATGTCACCATTGTTTTTATATGCAAAGCTTGATTGAGAGAGAAACAGAGGTAAATAATGGTGAATTGTATTGAATGAATTGTGTGTATAATTTACAGGGAGTGTTCAGTATTTATATACAAAATGTAACAAGAATAACAAACTAACAACTTCTAACTAACTTTCTATTTAGTCAAAGGTAAAGTCAAGGGGGTTTGTTATCCTTAATTCCAACAGGTTCAGGGTCCAAGATAGTCGGCCCTACTTGCATTTACCCCGTTAAAAACAAAAGAAAGAGTTAAAAATTAAAAATTAGACCAGACTTGTAGCCTGACTCGCCCATGACCCACAAACGGGCATGTTCAGGGTTAGCCCCCACCTCGAACCAGCATGGCTCAACCAGACAACCCACCCCCCAAAGGTTCATGGTCAAGATGGGTGAGGCCAATCCGTGTCCACCTCTATTTAATTAAACTCAAGAGTTTTGTAGGATGTGAGTTTATCTTAAGACGGCGGTATTCGTCATAAAATGAAACCAGTGAAATATGCTTCCGACCCTTATTAGTTATTACCATGGCATGGACAATGAATTTATAATCACTAAACTGAAGTTAATTAATTTTATAGGAGTTACTAAATTATAAAAGCTGAACTGAATTTATAGAAAAATTGGTATAAATTGAACTATGTTTTTTGAAACTGTTATAGGAAATGAACTTAATTATTGAGTGGAACTTATAAGGACTGAACAAAACTTATATGGAGTATAAAATGAACTTAAAATGAACTTAACTTAACTTAACTTAACTTAACTTACAAAAATGACTTCAAGTAAAAAAAAACAAGGCCTAAATACCACAAGTTTTTATCATATTAACACAAATGCAGAATAACATGCAATTTTAAGGAAGATGAGTACTCTGTTCCACTCTCGTGCTCATCTTGTAAGTTGTAAACTTATAAGTTATAACCCATCATTTTTTATTTTATGATAAATTATCCATTTATATAATTTAAAGAATATTCTTTATGAACGGGGACAGTATGTCAAACAACGGTGTAATCAGATACAGATAAAATACGAAATTTATTTAGACCCGAAAATCTTCACTCGATTAACGGTAAATATAAGAATAAGCCTAAATATATATACTGTAGATATGAAGATGTCAATTAGTTTCGTTGATAAAATTCCGAGAAATGGTCATTATGACTAGATTCAAATTCCATTAGCATTTAAATCACCCTTATAGTTTTCCCTATTACAAATAAAAGACACTAAGATATAACCAATACCTAAATTTAGTGGACAAAATAATAAAATCCGTAGATATAATAGTTATCAGTAAGTATTGCTTAAGATGAGCATTATCTTGTTTAAGTTTAAAACAAGTCAAATAAATAAAGTTATTTTCTAGGTAACAAGTAGGATAATTTAGTTCTATGTATTTAAGCCTTTTTAAGTTTAAAGTGCTATGTTAAATAGAAATATGTGTATAATAATACTCTTGGAATATTTAAGTTTTTGTATCTTATGTAATTGTAGGAATGTGATTTAAGATATGTGGAGTGACTGGTGGGATAGAAGTGCAAAACGTAGGGCCACGCGATATACTTGAGTAGTTGAGTGTGCTAATTTGGAGGGTTTCTCGTTTTCGTGTCGCATGATTTAAAGCTTTTCATGTTTCAATCCTCAACCTATTTCGGGTTTGGTGTGTCCATGTAAACCATTTATTTGTTTGGTGGAGTAACTACAAAGTATATCACTACAAAATTGATCGATGTATAACCATTTTTTTGGGCAGCCGTAAAATTCATAGGTTCTACAATTTTATTGCTTTTTTAGCGAGGTTATGGACTAACTAATTTAAACTTCGAGGAACAAAGCTAAAACAAATGCAATGGAAAAAAAAAGTAGCGACTGATCAATATCCTTGAGGATGGTCATCGTTTGGTGTATCGGTTGCTCAATACCAGCGATTTGGAATAGAATCTTGAGGCAATTAGACGCCACCTTTAAGTGGGTAATATTGTGATTGATAGCCCACTTAATAACTTCTCGAAAACTAATAGCCGAAGACTTAATAACTTCTCGAAAACTAATAGCATGAGTGGCCAATTCAGCCAGGAAGCCTTTTGCATGAGCTGGTCCCATTTCGGTCATAAGTATTCCATCCTAATGAGACGCGTAGCGAGGGTGACTAGCTAGCATCAACCTTAGCATGTTTAAACATTAATTTTACTTGAATCTCTTGAAGTATTCTCTGAAAGGTTGCAATCATAAATGAGGTGCCTAGACGGTTTTTTCCTTAATTTTTCTTTATTTTAACTCAGCTCTGTTCAATTAAGCTCAATCCCCTTTTATTTAATCTCGCTCATCTCTATTCAATTCAGCTCAGCATTATTCAGAGTATCAATTTAATTCAATATGGCCAATTTATGTTAATTAATACTCCGTAACAAAGTACATGAGTTAGTTTGGGTCTGTTTTAGGTCTACAGATGACTCAAATAAAAACTTGTAATACTGACATTTAGCTAGAAGTTTATATTCAAATTATTTGCGTGGATGTTTGTTAGACTTGTTAAGATATGGATGTTTGCTTTATAAATGTACTAACCATGTTCTTTTTCGAACGTTTACTTATATAAAATTTGAACCACTTAGCCCGCGTATCTAATATATTTACACTAGTTATTTCTTTTCGATTTAGTTTCAGCTCTCATTCAGCTCAATTCAGCTAATTTCAATTCAGCTAAACTTTATTCAGCTCACCACATCTCAGTTCAGTTTAGTTTACTTCAACTCTATTTATCTGGAAAAAATTTCAATCCGGTTCAACTTCATTCAGCTCAGTTCAAAAGAACAAAGTCTTACTCTGTACTAGTTAATTTCAATCAATATTAAACATTAATGTACTTTTAATAAATAATGTTATGAGGTAAAGCATTAGGTAAATGTTCTTTTTTCTATGACTTTGGGCTAGGGATATTTTACCTACACATCACATTTCTTGGAATTATGACAAACCTTTGGCAGTTGAACAAGTATGAGATATACTCCGTAAGTCCGTATGACTTATGAGACTGTTTTCAAACCAAAAAGAAAACGGCAAAACAATAGTAAACCAACTCTTACCAAATGTAAAAGGTGAAGTTGGAAAAAATTTACTTTGCATTATTTTCAGCGGTAGGTCTCCCTTGTGACGGGTCGGACCTTACGACGGGTTTTTCCTCTAACAAAATGGGTAGAGGGAACATGTGGGGCACCCCCCATGTGCTTCCCCTTTTCCCTTAAATGGGTCATTTGTAAGGGAAAGTGGTACCCGTCGCAAGCTTGTGACGGATACTACCCGTCACAAACAAGAATTTGTGTATTTTCAGAACTAGATCGTTGTGGACTTGTGGATGACTTAACTTTATGTTGATTTTGTGATTGACTAAGGGATACCGTTGACTTTCAACTTGCAAAATAAAAAGTACGGAGTATTCCGTAAGTTGTGTTCGGTCAAATGGCAATATGGCCTTGGTAATTTGGTAGTGCTCTAATAATGTTGGTTAACTATTACTTCCTCTTCCCGATCAATTCTTGTCTTATTTTTTTGGTATCTTAGTCAATTGTTGTCCTTTATACATTAGGAAAGTTTTTTATAAGTAATTTGATCAACTAATAATCAAATTAACCAATAATAAAATTATTGTCCACTTATCAGCCACTAAGTTGAATAAAAAATTGTCTCCACTCTTTCATTGCTCTTTGTGCCAAAATAAAAGGACAACAAATGACGGAGACATAACGAGTAACATCTATGAAGTATTGAAGTTCAGGAGGAGATTTTGTTAAATCATGAAAAATGCGTTTAAATTAGGGTTATAAGATTACGCATTAAAACGTAAAAAGAGATTACTTTATACATTTATATAAGATTCATTGTAAACCTATTAATAATAGGAGAACTAACTCTTGATTTAAAAAAAAAAAAGGATTAATTTGTACTTTTATATTTGCAGGTGGGTAAACCATGTAATAAAAACTCTTCACACATGTTAACCATTTTTTCAAAATAATTAGTTTTAAACCCGTGCAGAATTGCACGAGAGTGAAATAATATTGAATATTTCACAATTCGACTAAATACGTATATTAAATACAACTTCATATAATATAAATTTAAAATATTAATTAATCGTTGTCGTTTTAACTATAAGACAGATTTGCCCATCTCAGTTAGAAGTAAAACGGTATAGTAGAATTAAAAATGAAGTAAGTTCCTTAAAAATAAGCAATTAACCAAAAGACATAAGAAAGTTGATATAAGAAAAGAGGAGAGAGACGAATTAATTAGTGAAAATGATTGTGGGACCCATTTATTTTTCATATTACTTAAATTAAGAAACCAATACAAAATCACAAAATATTTGTACTTTTATATAATGTAGATACACGCTTTGTAAACATACAATGAATATGAATAAAAAATTTACAAGTATAGAATAGAAACACATTTGTACTGTGCATATAAACTTTAACATATGGATGCAAATATGCAATTGTGTTAAATTTTATTGAGTAAATATTGTAATTGTTTAGAACTGTCTCTTTTTTCATTTCTCAAAGTTAGGTACTTATACAATGATACTTCCACAAGACCATAACCTAAAACATATGAGATGCCTCTTATAATAAGACATATGTATGAACACAGTGTATAACTAATGTGTGAGTATTGTTAAAAGTAGTTAGAGAGTTTGTTAGTACCAGCTATCAAGTTAGTTAGAGTTAGTTAAGAAGTTAGTTAGAGAAGCTTGAACTAACTACTATATATACAACTTGACTAATCATTGTAATAGTTGAGTTTTCACATAATAAAACACTCTTTCTTCTCCTTAAACATTCTTTATACTTCAATAAGTTTCATATGGTATCAGAGGTAACGATCTTGATTTTACATATCTCATAAAAACTTCCGCAATAATATCTCAGTAGTACTCTGTTTTTACAAAACTTTCAATCATGGCAAGTTCTGATTCTGATGAACCCATGTATTCGCCCATTGATGATCCACTGTATTTGTCTCCTCTTGATCAACCAAGTTTGAAGCTTTCTGAGTACCTCTTCAATGGCACAAGCTTCTTGCATTGGCAGAGGGAAGTTATATGGGCTCTTCTTTCCAAAAACAAAGTTGGGTTCATTACTGGTGAGTGTTCAATCCCTTCTAAGACTGATAAACGTTATAATTCTTGGATTAGGTGTGACATTCTTGTTCATACATGGATTCTAAACTCCATTGAGAAGCCATTAAGGGATAATTTTCAATATTCAACTTCTGCTAAGAGTCTTTGGTCTGATCTTCTAGAGCGTTTTGGACAGTTGAACATTTTGGAATTGTATGAATTAAAGAGAGAATTAAGTAACATTGCTCAAGATAATCTTTCCTTATTGGATTACTATGGCAAAATCAAGAGTCTTTGGGAGAATATTGATCAAATGGATCCTATTCCTCAATGTTCTTGTGGAGCAATGTCAAAATGTAGTTGTCAAATGCTTAAAAGACTGATTGACAGAGAAACACAAGCAAAACTTATACAGTTGCTTATGGGTCTTAGTTCTGGGTTTGAGCAAGTCCAGACCAATCTCTTATCCATGGATCCTTTGCCCCCAATCAACAAGGCATTGGGTATGTTACAAAAAGTTGAGCGTCAGAAGTTGATAAATGATGTGACTTCTGATGCTGTCATTGAGTCAGTTGCTTATGTCACAAAGAAAAGAACATCACAACATGGCTCTAAGGATGAGACCTATCAGAAAAGATCTAAAGATGATACACCAGTCTCTGCTGAAACAAAGTTTTGTGAGCATTGCTCTAGGTTTGGTCATGATATTTCTGAGTGCTTCAGGCTCAAGACTTGTACCTTTTGTAATGTTAAAGGTCATATTCAAGAGAGGTGTTATAAGTATAAGGCAATGCTTGCAAACAAAGGAAAGTTCAAGAAAGGATCTACTACTAATACATATAACAGGAATGCAAATAATGCTGAATTGATGATTTCTGATCAGGATTCTCAATATGAGGATATCACTCCTTTTTATAAACCACATACTTCTCAATATCATTCTCAGAATCTTGATAATACAGGGAATTCTACTACTGCCAATGCTCATGTGTCTACTGATTTCGTGCAAGATATTGTTAATACTGTTATGGGGAAAGTGTTGCAGGCATTAACAGATAAATCTGAATCTTCTAGTTCACATCTTCATTCTGCAGTTAATTTTGCTGGTATGATTCCTGATTCTCAAGCATTTGCTGTTAATAATCATGCTAGTAATTATGATTGGATAGTGGATACAGGGGCATCAGATCATATGACATCTAGTGTTGGATTGTTGTTTGATGTTACTCCTCTAGCCAAGCCTGTTTATGTTGGGTTGCCAGATGGTACAGTTAAGATTGTCCATTATTCAGGGCATGCTAGGTTGAATAAGCGAATAATATTACATAATGTTTTGTTCATTCCTGATTTCAAGCAGAACTTATTGTCTGTTGGGAAATTGATTGCTACAACTGGTTTGAATATGCTGTTTTTGGCCTATGAATGTCAATTTCAGGACCCTACAAGTAAGGAAGTAATTGATGTGGCAAAAAGGGTTGGTGATTTGTACAAGCTCAGGGTTTCAGAAGATGGCCTACCTAGATTCCAGCATCCTTTAGTTTCTTCCTCTTTTAGTAATAAACAGATATCTCCTACAAACAGTTGTAGTAATACTGTAATTTCTCAGGATGTTGTATTGTTTCATGCTCGTTTAGGTCACACATCTCTTGACAAGATGAGGCATGTAAAGACTGAATTAATAAAAGGTTTGAAGGAATTTTTTTGTGATACTTGTGTTCAAGCAAAGCATCACATGATGCCCTTTCCTAGGAGTAGATCATATGCTAAGTCTTGTTTTCAGCTTGTACATATGGATGTTTGGGGTCCTTATAAGGTTCCTACTATATCAGGGGCAAGGTCATTCTTAACTATATTAGATGACCATTCCAGATTAACATGGACTTTCTTGTTGAACAATAAAACACAAGTTCCAGGTTTTATAAGAGGGTTTGTGAATTATGTTGAAAATCAGTTTGGTGTGATGATTAAGGTGATTAGGTCAGATAATGGTACAGAATTCTTTCAAACACAATGTAAACAATTCTTTGCACAAAAAGGAATTGTTCATCAGAGGTCTATTGTGGGTAGACCTCAACAAAATGGCGTGGTTGAAAGGAAGCATAGACATCTCTTAGATACTGCAAGAGCTTTACAGCTTCATTCTAATGTTCCTCTTAAGTTTTGGGGAGAGTGTTTATTAACAGCAACTCACCTTATTAATATCATGCCATCTTCAGTCCTTGGTTGGAGAATACCTTATGAGGTTTTGTTTAAGGTAAAGCCTGATTATGATGGCTTGAGAGTATTTGGCACACTATGTTTTGCTTCTATGCCTATTAATGCCATGGACAAGTTTCAAAAAAGGGCTAGGAAGTGCATGTTTATAGGATATCCTCATCATCAAAAGGGGTATAAACTCTATGATCTATCTAGTCATAAGGTTTTCACAAGCAGGGATGTGCTATTTCAAGAAACTGAGTGTCCTTTTAAAGGCCATTCTGGTGATAAAGAGCATCCAGAATTAAATCCCTTAGATACTCAAGGGTTGTATCTGTCTGAGGGTATTTCTAATCCTTCTCAGAGAAGTATCCATCATGGGTCCTCAAATATATCACCTGAGACTTTAAGTCCTATCAACTCTGATCATATTGGTATTACTGTGCAGTTGGAGAGTACTACAAACATAGAGACTGGTCAGGATGCTGAAAATACAGATAATCCTACTGTTGAGATGCATTCTGAAGGTGATGGGACAAGGTTAGTAACCAGGGTTCCATGTTCTGAACCAAATATAAGAAGGTCAGATAGACCAAGGATACCTTCTATCAAACTGGCTGAATATTATTGTCCTAAAAGAAGGATATAAAAGTCTAAACCAGCCACAACACTACATGTTCAGACCTTGAATGAACTGAATAACTTTGCCAAGGAATATATAATATCCTTGTGTAATGTAGTTGAAGCTCATGAGCCATCATATTATCATCAAGCTTGTTCTGATCCTAATTGGGTTACAGCAATGGGAAAAGAGTTGCAGGCATTAGAGGCTAATCATACATGGGAGTTAACTCAGTTACCTCCAAATAAAAAAGCCATAGGATGCCAGTGGGTATACAAGATTAAACATAACCCAGATGGAACCATTGAAAGGTATAAGGCTAAACTAGTAGCCAAAGGATATAATCAGGTGAAAGATAAAGATTATAAACATACATTTTCTCCTGTTGCTAAGTTCTCTACACTAAGGATCCTACTTGTTGTTGCAGCAGCAAGGCAATGGCATATTCACCAGTTGGACATAAATAATGCTTTTCTTCATGGTTTTTTAGATGAAGAAGTATATATGACTCCACCTTTGGGATATCAAAAGGCTAAGCAGGGTGAAGTTTGTAGACTGGTTAGATCTTTATATGGTTTAAAACAAGCATCCAGGCAGTGGAATCTTGAGTTGACAAAACATCTGATTCAACAAAGGGTTTACTCAATCTAAGCTTGATTATTCACTTTTTACCAAAGAAGATTTGAAGACACATAAGTTACTTGTGGTTTTGGTGTATGTTGATGATGTCCTGATAACTGGTGCTGATTTGGAGGCTATACAGTCCTTAAAGACAAGTCTACATTCTAAATTCACAATAAAGGATCTTGGATCACTAAGATATTTTCTTGGTTTAGAAGTGGCTAGGAATGAGAAAGGATTGTTGTTAAATCAGAGGAAGTATATCCTTGATATCATCAAGGATGCTGGGTTTGAAGATGTTAAGCCTGTAGCATTTCCAATGCAGAAGGGACTGAAGTTATCAATTGATCAGGGTGATTTAATGCAGCAACCAGAACTGTACAGAAGATTGATTGGAAGACTGTTATATCTTAGCTTGACCAGACCTGATATATCCTATTGTATTCAACATCTAAGTCAGTTTTTGAAACAACCAAGGATGCCTCATTATCAGGCTGCTCAGCATGTTGTTAAATATTTGAAGGGTACAGTAAATGCTGGTTTGTTTTATCCTACAAAGAATGATTTAGTCCTCAAAGCATACACAGATGCATATTGGGCAACATGTGCCTACAGTAGCAGATCACTCAGTGGCTATTGTGTCTTTAATTTCTTGGTTCCTCACTTATAGCATGGAAGACCAAGAAGCAAAAGACTGTGAGCAAAAGCTCAGCAGAAGCAGAGTACAGGAGCATGTCATATACTAATAGTGAGTTGGTCTGGACAGCAGGCATTTTAAGGGAACTACAGCTCTCAGTTCAGTTGTCTATTCCTCTCTACTGTGATAACAAGGCAGCAGAATGTATAGCTCAGAACCCTGTCTTCCACGAGAGGACCAAACATCTGAATGTGGACTGCCATTTTGTAAGAGACAAACAACTTGAAGGTTTTTTAAAGACATCTCATGTAAGCAGCAAAATGCAGCTTGCTGATTTGATGACAAAAGCATTGGGCAGTTATGAACATAGGTTTCTTTGCTCCAAGATTGGTCTCTTACTCCATGAATAGAGTCAATCTTGCGGGGGGAATATGAACACAGTGTATAACTAATGTGTGAGTATTGTTAAAAGTAGTTAGAGAGTTTGTTAGTACCAGCTGTCAAGTTAGTTAGAGTTAGTTAAGAAGTTAGTTAGAGAAGCTTGAACTAACTACTATATATACAACTTGACTAATCATTGTAATAGTTGAGTTTTCACATAATAAAACACTCTTTCTTCTCCTTAAACATTCTTTATACTTCAATAAGTTTCATAATATGAGATGTCTCTTATATATGTAAGAAAATTTATTGTATTTAACACTAAACTAAATACCATGAATCATGTGATCACAATTCACATTTACTCATATAAATGGTGAAAATGTTAAACCTCAAAAAACCATTGTTATAAAATTAATATTTCCGCGGATGCAAGTTAATTTAGCTAGTAAAGTTATGAGAAGTAATACTCATAATCCAAATTTAAATCCCGTCAACATAATATTCACCCTTTTGCTGAGTGTACACCCAAATTTATAAAATAACTTTTTTCTTGTGTAAATTTTATTCTTACACAAGGAATTCAGCAAGTGGTCCGACCACGGTTTTCTTGTATGACGACTTTGTTGCATAATCAGTGGAGCTTTATATGCATGCAAGTATTTATAACGTGAGCATGTATATATATAGCGGTTGAAAGTATCATATTCAAGTAGGCCATCAATTGAAGAAGGAAAGTAGACAACAAAGGAATAACCAAAGAAATTAATATCAGTCTACGGGTCGAAATAGAAATATCGACTATATTCGATCTTAGGTACGATTTTTGCTCCAAGCATTATACAATTATATTATACAGACCTTGAGTCTCATAAGGAAGCATACTATATATATTGATAGTACGCGGTTACGGGACATATGTGTTCAGCATAAAACAATGCAATTCCTGAACTAATAGTTAGTTAAGAAATACTGCAATAGGCTTTGTATGATACTGCGATTCGTCATTCGGCCTAATCATGTGTTTATTATGATTTTTTATTAAACTAAATATACAAAGTATAAAAATGGTAAACAAATGACTAAGATAGTATGAAAATTTCCTAACCCTACGAAAATATGACGGTTTTGTTGTGTAGATGAAGTCATGAACCTATCATTTGCTTATGACCAAAGGTGACTTGCAACATTTCACAACCACCTTTTTTTTTTATATTATTTTAAACCGCGTGTGAGTTGTGACGCGTCACAAATGAGAATTTGTGCTTGCTTTGGGCAGCGAATGCACTTCCATACAGCTCTCTTCCTCCCCCTTTCTCGCCCAACGTTCGGAATTTCATCAAACTCAGTTCATAAACTTCATACCAATGTACCTTCAACAAGCATATGGGACACCGTTACATTAGTGCAAACTCTACGAACTTTTACCAACAATGGCGAAGTTTTGCATGGGGAACAGCTCCATTGCTATGCTTTGCAATCTGGGTTCGCTTCCGATGTTTATGTTTCTACTGCTTTAGTGAGCTTTTATGCTAAAATTGTTTGTATAGATGATGCACAGAGGCTGTTCGATGAAATACCTCAACCAAATGTTGTGTCGTGGAATACCCTGATTTCCGGGTATGTGCGTTCTGGGAAGTTGCAGAAAGCTCTGTCCATATTTACCGAGCTCAATAGGTCAGAAATCCGGGCTGATGCGTATTCTTTTACTTCGGTGTTAGCTGCATGCGGGCAACTCTGTTTGCTGCGTTTAGGCATGTCAGTACATTCGAAAGTTATTCTCTATGGGCTCGAATCAAGCGTTGTTATGGCGAATTGTTTGATTGATATGTATGGGAAGTCTAGTTCAGTCGAATGTTCTATCGGGGTTTTCGATGGGCTGGTAGTTAAGGACGTGATTTCTTGGAACTCGGTTATCTCTGCTTGTGCTAGAAATCGAAGACTCGGCCTTGCATATGACTACTTCAATCAGATGCCTTGCCCTGATACTGTCACATATAACGAACTGATCAATGGTGTCTCACGGTTTGGTCACGTAGAGGATGCTATAAAGATTCTAAGGAGCATGCCGAAACCCAATTCATCATCGTGGAATGCAATATTATCAGCTTATGTGATACGGAATAGTCAAGAAGACGCTCTGGATTTTTTTGCTGAAATGCATGGGAAGAGAGTTGTTATGGATGAATTCACTTTCTCAAGCATCTTAAGTGGAATCGCATCTATATCAGCTTTGAGATGGGGTACGGTAATCCACTGTTGCACCATTAAATGTGGGCTAGTCGTATCCACGATCATTGGTAGCGCGCTCATTGACATGTATTCAAAATGTGGGCAGGCTAAAGATGCGGAAACCCTGTTTCACAGTTTGCCTCAAAAGAATCTTGTCACTTGGAACGCATTGATCTCGGGTCTTGCTCATAATGGAGAATCGGCCAAGGTGGTGCAATATTTCGAGGAGCTAAAAGAAGCCAAGGGGCTGAAACCCGATGCAATTACATTCATAAATGTCCTGGCATCTTGCTCCCATAACCAAATGCCATTAGAGAAAGCTCATGAATATTTTACTTCCATGATCGATGACCATGGAATCAGACCATCGCATCAGCATTTAACTTCTATGATCAGACTTATGGGACATCATGGGGAATTGCACAGGGCAAAGACGATGATCGATGAACTAGGACTTGGGTCATATGCATCAGTTTGGAGGGCGTTACTTGGTGCATCCGGAACTTATGGGGACTTGGAGATTGCTAAGGTTGCAGCGGCAAAGTTGTCGCAATTGGAGAGGCATGATGAGTTAGGATATGTAACTTTGTCTAACATCAATAAAGTTTGTGAAAAATGGATAGACGCAACAGCAATGTGGGAGTTGATGAAAGACAAAGGAGTCTCGAAAGAAGTTGGATTTAGTTGGGTTGAGGGACGAAAACCCTGAAAGTGATGTGCAAGTATAAAGTATTGCTGCGCTAAACTGATGGTTGACATACTCGTGTTAAGGGTTTTGAAGGATATATATTCTGAAGCTTTCTAGCGCTTGCCGAGCTGAAGTAATGGTTGACATACTACAACATTACCTCAGTGCTCAACGGCTCTCGCAAATTGCGGGGTAAGCAGGATCCGATGTACGCAGTCTTACCCTTGTGTTAGCAACCCAAAGAGGCTGTTTTGGAATGACCCAAGATGAAAATGGCGTCGAGAACTTTATCGAAGCGCCGCTACTTCATAAGAGCAAGACACGCCTCCACTTTAGTGAATGATTTTGAATGTTCCATCATAATCTAAAACAAAAGAATATCAAGTCTTTGGCTCCATTGGAAATGATACGGAAATGGCTAGGTCCGTAGCAACTACGATGGCTGGACTTGCGAGCTTGAAACAATACGTTTATTTGGTGTCTTTGTTTGAGTCCAACTAGCATAGTTTATTAAGTTATTTCAATTTGCTAATCAAAGGGTGGAGGGAATTATTACCTATGTAGTTAATTGTGTTATTTATTTTGTTGAGTTTAATGGTTGTAATTAGCTAGTTAATTCTCCTTAATTTAGCTAGTTAATTCTTAGGATGATAAGAGACTTTTCAATTGTCTCTTTTGGCTATTTAAGCTAGTTACTTAGGGGTTGTTTGGTTGCCCTTAAATAACATAGGAACTCTAATTCATGTGAATTGTAAAAATGGTGAGTTGTTTGGTTGACACAATTCACATAAATTGAGACTTCCCATGAATTCCAATTCCTCCAAAATGGAGGAAGTTGCTTACCTAGGCCCCCCTAGGTAAGTGGGAATTCCTATGGAATTAGAGTTCCTACATGCAACCAAACAAGTTTTTCTAATTTACATGAAATGTATAATCATGTGAAGTGAAAATTCTTATGGAAGTGCATTTCCTACATGCAACCAAACAACCCCTTAGAATAAGAAAAAACATTCAAAGTCGAAAACAAAACTCACTGTGTGTGAAACTTTCTTGAGTTGTTGCGTGCAATTCTTTTGGCTTCGTAAGATCGCGTTTTCTTGCGTAGTTCTTCGAGTATCAAATCAATAGGTCTTGGTTTGACTCACGATTATCGAACTATAGGTCTAGTTCGTTAATCACATATCTTTGTAATTTTATTCCGCTGCGAAATTCGTATCATAAGTGGTATCAGAGCTTTGGCTCTTGATTTTCCATTTAATCGAGACGATCCTTGGTTTCGGTTTTATAAAAAAAAAAAAAAATTACTGTTCACGGTCAAGTACTGTTCATCAGGAGAAAAAAAAAGAAAAAAAGATGGACCCCTTAAAAAATTTCAATCACAAAAAAGGTTTATGCTTTTATGAAGAAATTCAAGAGGAGTCTGATTATTTCTTAAATTTGGATTTACCTCCGTTCTTTGATGATTTTGATGAGCCGTTATTTTCTAAGGGTGAAGAGCATATTGTTTATAATGATGGTTCTTCCATTGATTTCAATCATCCTCCTATATTTGACGATTATAGTAAAGTGAACATGGTTGATGTATTTGCAAGGGAGTCACAACTTCGATATAGGGATTGCAAAATTGAACTTCTGCATGAACATAATAAATCCTAACGGGTTTTTGAATTATCGCGATTATTCTTTGATTGATTTGAAGGTACAAGAGTATGTTTCAACGGTGAAAAATGAGATGAGTCTTGACATTATATGTGTATTCGTTTTTGATCCGGGCATTGGGCAACAAAGGAAAGGCACATGTTGTATAAAAAATGCTAGCCCTTATCTCGACATTAGTAGGTACAAGAATTGGGGCAATTCTTTTTGAAGAAAGGGCGGATGATACGGAAATGGCTAGGTCCGTAGCAACTACGATGGCTGGACTTGCGAGCTTGAAACAATACGTTTATTTGGTGTCTTTGTTTGAGTCCGACTAGCATAGTTTATTAAGTTATTTCAATTTGCTAATCAAAGGGTGGAGGGGATTAAACCTATGTAGTTAATTGTGTTATTTATTTTGTTGAGTTTAATGGTTGTAATTAGCTAGTTAATTCTCCTTAATTTAGCTAGTTAATTCTTAGGATGATAAGAGACTTTTCAATTGTCTCTTTTGGCTATTTAAGCTAGTTACTTAGAATAAGAAAAGACATTCAAAGTCGAAAACAAAACTCACTGTGTGTGAAACTTTATTGAGTTGTTGCGTGCAATTCTTTTGGCTTCGTAAGATCGCGTTTTCTTGTGTAGTTCTTCGAGTATCAAATCAATAGGTCTTGGTTTGACTCACGATTATCGAACTATAGGTCTAGTTCGTTAATCACATATCTTTGTTATTTTATTCCGCTGTGAAATTCGTATCAGGAAATATGAAGCATAAATGGTACACTCTTTTGAAAAAATGTTATGCTCTACATATTACTCTCCATTTCATTTGTTTGCATTTGATATTCTTTGTGAGGGTGATTTTAATCGAAGGCAAATATATGATTGGGATGAAGGAAGTAGTAATCTTAAAATGGGTGTCGATCCTTGAGTGATATGCATCCTCCACCTTCACGTGTGTCGTAGCCATCTATTTTTCTTCTTTTCAACATGTAAATAACTTTATGGAGACGTCTACAATGGTATGAGCTCCTCACCATAAGTTTAATATCCAATTGTAAAAACGGACATTCATCGACAAAATATCATCACAGTTTTTGACTTCCCTTCTCTTTGCTTTTCGTTCCAATATCCAAACCCTACTCGTTTATAAGGACTTACACCTATCAGTTCTATGTAAGAAGTGATCACAACGGACAATGGTAGTGACAGACTGATAGGGTAGAAAGCCCAAGGAACGTGTTGTCATGAGACCCCCGCTGAGAGCAATGCACCATATACAAGAGCCGAATTATACTACAACAGACTAAAATTTTTGGCTGGGACTGGAGCATAACATCTCTAGTTAGTAAACGCTCGTAACATCTCTAGTCCAGGAAACGCTGGCGAAACCAATACTTAACGACAGACAAGCATGGATGTGGAAACACATCGACCACAAGCAGTAAAAATCAATTATTCGGTTGCCATCAAAGATACAAATTGAATACATGATGAAGAGAGTCAATCATATGGTAAATAGGGAAAACTTTCTCCACTTCAACTGGCAAAATTTAAGAGACTACGCAAGGTCACAGCTTGCTATCTTATCCAATGTGTGATCACTAAAGAAATTGAGTATCTCTCTAATTGTAGAGTTTATACATGACAATTTGCTCGCATGGGCTTGAGTTCCGACTGGAAAATACTGCTTCTCGGATTAGCAAAGATATTTCCATACTCACCTGGGTACTGACAGACCAAGCTCTAGAGCAGACAAAAAATAAAATTTGAATCAGCAGATGGTATAAGATCAACAGTTTACGAATGTTTAAAATGTTACTGTTGGAGTAGAACATTCAGAAAGCTATTGTGTAAACATCAAATCGCATTTGAAATGTTTACAAGCGTGCTCCAAAAGAATGTACACAATCAAAACACGTCGTCCTTGTCAAACCCATTAAGTCAGTGACTCAAAACCATTATGCCTAAGCAACATGAAGCACTGGGGGGTTGAGCAAATCTCCAACCGCTCACGTACCATCAATCTCATCTGGGAAAAGAAGCAGGAATGTCACCATGATGTCCTCATTGAACTAACATTAAAAGACTTTACTTTCAAGAGAATACTTTTAATTAAAGAATGCATCTCCGGGAACTCACATAGCGCGGCCAAAGGGGCACACTGACTATCTTAAGGCAACTTTTTGACATGAAACGAGACACAAGGCTACTACAATACACAAGGGCAGGGGATTCAAATCTCCGGCCTATCATAGTCCACAGGCCCTCAGTCTAGCCTTTTAAGGCATAGGGGAAGTGTAGTCCAACGCCTCCAGGGTGAAAAGAGGATCAGAGAGATGGAAATATTTGGCAAGAAAAGAAGCATGAAACTGTTAGTCTAAGCATTAAGACTTCCTACCATCTTCAGAATTTGGCATAAATAATAACACAAGGCATGTCCTATGCTCCTTTCTTTGAACTCTCCTTAAAAATTAGTCTCTGTCCAAAGTTCTACGTATGATTACGATATTACACCCTATTTCCGACTTTGATTCACTGCACCAATGTCATTTGGAAACAGTAATCATATTGGATACTACAATCAAAAGCACACAGCCAATCTCAAGACAGTCAAGAGTCCAGACATCCCGCGTTAGCTGACTAATAACAGTCTTAACAGAACATTAAAGTTGCTGAAAAAGTCCAATTATATATAAATATATAATTAATGTACTTAATTTCAATACGTACATCACGTAGAAAGAGTACTCTGTTCAATCACAAAACAAAGGGAATGTGCTCCTATAAAAAAAAAGTCCTTTTCTACTGTTTGAGATAACTCTTGAAGTTCATAATTATACTAGGGATTGACAAAGGGAAACACAAAGCACATCAGGCGGAAAATCAAAAGCACGCAGTCTACTGAACACAATACATAGCCTATGATATCCACCACCAGCTGCACTAACACATAATGGGAGCACTGCTCACTTGAACGACCTCCAGACCTTTCACGAATCATCAAATTTATCTGGGAAAATCAACAGGTATGCCATCATAATGTTATCGTTGGGACTAACATTAAGTTATTTACATTGAAGATGATGTTTTTAAGTAAAGAATGTATGTCCACATGTCGACCAAGGGCAGTTATCTATGATACGTAGATATGTTCTTGTAAGTAAGGTATGCGGCAAGTTACCTAACATGACATTTAATAAGGCCACATTCAATACACGATACAGTCTTCTGACATAACTTTTAAGCAAGTGACACGATTGGGTTGAGCAAATCTGGTAACCTAGGGATGTGACACTGTTAATATGAGCGTTAAATTTAGAGAGAGTTAAAAAATATTCTACTAGCTTCAGTTTTTGATATACAAATTAAATTTTCTCTGTTCGTCTATTCAAATAATTGCCATTACGGTCTATTCGTCGTCTATCTAACAATCTAGCTATGATTTAAAAAAAAAGGAAAAAAAAAAGATGAGAAACCTTGATATTTACTCCTATTGGCATCAACTTAAATCAGTTAAACCACAAAGCCATATTAAAGACTAAAGCTAAAAGCACGCAAAGTATCAAGATACAAGTCCACAAATTCCTTAGTAAACAAACAATAATTTGTAGTAATGTGCATTTGGAAAATATCCAGAAACAGGATCAAGTTGCTGAGAAGCTACTGAACAAATAAGTTAAAAAGCCTAACTTCAGTCTGCTTAAAGTTATGAGGAGAAAAGGCCTTGGCAAGAGTATCACATCTATCTCGGAAAAACATTAATGCAAAATTGAGTATCTGAAGTTCTGAACACATGGAAGTCATGGAGAAAAAGAATGCATCATGCTTACAGACCAGAAAATTTAATCAGTAGGTCTTTCCAACAACTAAACGAGTGAATCCTTCGGTTACATGATAGAATGTATATTTCCTATAAAATGACAACTTTTCGCCCGACGCAGAGGGTTCATGATTGGCAGGTCCCAGGTTTATTTCTTTCAAGCAAATTGATATTATGTGCCTGCAGGAACCAAATACTCTAGTCAGCTTAATGTTCCACGCCGGACACACAAACATTTACCCACCCTTCACATGTATACCGCTAAATCCTCTCCAAATACAAAAGGGGAAACAAAAAACCCGAAGCCCAACTTAGCGCCAAAACCACACCAAACTTCATATCCCGAAGATGATTCTAAGCCTAATCACGCATTTGAGCTACCCTCCTCCCTCAACAGAAAAACAGCCTAAGTTTGGACACGTTACATTTAAACAGAAAATGGAGAAATGCTAGAATCATTCAAACCCAATGAAAAAACGCCATAAATTAAGGCAAAAAAGGCCACCAATTTATGTAATATACGTCAGCATTTACAATCATCCCTCAATGCCACGGCTCATAACCCTATTTCTTAAAGTCATCTAACGTGTGAGGCGCCACCCATATACTACTACACTAGCTCTTATTAGTCTTATCTTAACAAAGAGCGTTCGCTGTTAGTGGGATTCCGAGGATCCAACAAATGCAGTTCAAGGCAAACATATTTACATCAATCTACACACAATCTCTAATCTAGGCACCATGGATAACTTAACCATAACTCGATTTCACACCAATTTTAAATACGTAAAATAACGACCAAAAAGCGAAAAAAGAAAAAAATCACTCACGTAAAAGAAACGGAAAACAGAAAATATTAGAGATCGGGAGAGGTACGGCAGAGTGTACCCTGAGAAAGAGCTCTGCAACTCCTTGAAGTAGTGCTCAAGCACGACATCATCCTCGCTGTCGCCACCGCGTCATGCAGTGGCATCATCGACGCCATGCATCCCAGCTCCCTTGGTATCCTAACCAACCCGATATTCAATTTCAATAATTAATTGGGTCGGATATTAAAAAGTATACAAATTCTTATTTAAAACCGCCGCAACTGTTTTTTCTTAAGGGTGATTTTGATGCTGACGGGATTTAAACCCACGTCATGACTTATGAGCACCAGCTCTCGTAACTTTACTAACTAAAGTAGTTGACATCTAAAACAGCATAATAACGGATTTAGTAATGCAAACAAAGTAGTATACTTAATCGAATTTAATAATTTGAAGCAGAATTGTAAGGAAGAGAGTTACCTGGAGAAAGTGAATTGGGTTCGGGGAGGTGCAGCAAATTTGGGTGAGGAAGAAGCAGATTGTTTTGTAAAAGAGGATCTGATGGATGATATTGATGCTCTGTTGATGAATCTACCGCATTTCGACGCCATTGATGATATTGTTATTGATAGATCTTTGAGATTTCGAATGTTGAAGAGATAGAGAGAGGGATGGAATCTAGGGTTTAGGGTTTTACGGTTGAAGGGTGTATTTGCGATTTTGGAGGTTCGATCCACGTGAAGTGCGGGCCTTGATAATGACTTTTGGGAGGTCTTATTAAATCGAAGATGTTTTCGCCTAATGGTTAAGACGGAGATATCGTGATAAATTAGGAGCCGACAAGTTTGGTGACTCTGGTCTAACTTGAGCTCGAGTAAATTCGATCCGATTTGGACACAAAAATGTTGCAAACCAAAACTGACTCCACCCGACCAGATGATGACCAGTAACTCGACAAAACCTGATTAAGGCCACCCATAAACCAAACCCAACGCGACCTGAGATAAGCTGTAATCCGAATCCAATCAATAGATGCTTTGACCTGGTTCAACCCGACTCGAAGGATAACCTAAAATTGATCCGAAAGATAACCGCTATTAACTTGAAATATAACCTCGACTAAATGACACGTCAATACAATAAAAGACCAAAATAAACCGATTGTTTCGATATCATCAACGGCTTTTAGAATGTTTTTAAAATCAACTAACCTTATAAATTCCTAAACTAGTTTTGTCTCCCGTGAAACTCACGGGCTATTTAAGGTCATTTTTTAGCTTTGTTTGTTTTCATTATTTTGATATGATGATTGACTCATATGTATACAATATACAATAAATCAATTATTAAACCATTGCTTATTTAGTGGAAGTAGTATTTTAATAATTTTATGTCAAGAAAAATGTAATAACTGACGGTTGAGAAAACCATAATTTGTTGGCGATATATTTTGGTAAAGGTTATCTTATATATATGAATTCAATCGGCTTGAGTGATTGAGAGAAACATTACGAACATGGCATGATCAAAAATGAAAAACTACATTGACTTGTCTTTAAGTTTGATGGTAAAAATCACGTAAAAAGAAGAATATATCGTATTATGTTGAAAGTCAAGTGGTCATACAAAATATGCACTATTTTAAGTAATTGTCAAAAAATAAGGTATAAGAGAAAGTTGGAAAGAGAACGTAGAAACATTGCTCATTTACTCCTTATTCAACATATTAGCAAAAAGAGAGACATTCTTACGTAAATAAGAAATAATTAAACACGACCAATTCCATTCATTCTTTTAACAAAATTAAAAGTTATATTAATAAATTTTATCCATGTTTAAAGCGCATCAAACATATTACGTGTATTGAAAACTCCTTCCTAAATTGCATGCGTGAATTTGGACCATTTTAGTATGTAAAAAAATACCGAGGAATGTTAATCAAATAGACTTATTACGGTAGTTATGTATGCATGATCCCACGCGATCCCACTATAACAACTTTGGATCGAGTTTGAATAAAATGACTGATGCACGAATTTTGGAATGAAATAACACTACAAAAAAAAGGTCAATAGGAAAAAAAACAATATGTCGCTAATTGGACAAAAATTAACCATACATATTGCGTATATAAGAAATTTATAAAACATTATTACTAAATTTCTTAATATATTGTAATAACTCATAATTACATGTACAAAATATTATGAAAAAATGTAAAAATCGGCTAGAAGCCTAGAGGCATACAATCGGGTGATACGTTTGCCAAATGGAAGCGATCTCTCATGCCATTAGTCCATTACCACCTCCACCTTTTCCCTGCCATTAATACCACGAAATACAATGTTAGAGAATCATAATCGAAACAAATTGTTACTCGACTAATTGCATCAAAACTCAAGAAAAAATTACAATGAATAACAAATAACCTTCTCTTTCCGTTCCTTTTCTTCAACTTTGCTTCTTATTTGTCTAATGCCCTTCAAACTTTGAGCAGCTCAATACACAGACAATAACTTAGGAAAAGAAAATATACTATGTTTTATGAGTTATTGAGATCAATACTTGAATACAAACTATTATCTTACCGATGGGTATTTGGGTCCCTCGTTCAACAAATAACTAAAGCCTTTCATATGTAGCAAAAATATTGCAATTTGAAACCGGGTAGAAACTCCGTATTATATAAAATAGGATAAAAGTCTCGTTAACTAAAAGCAATTATAAATATACGAAATCTCTCATCCTAGCTATCTTAGGATAGGAATGTGTACATTATATTTTCAGCTGATGGAGGGGAAACTTTTTGTAGTGTTTACATGTGGAACTTATGGTGGTATCTTAATACCTAAGGAAAACACAAGGTCGCTCATTAACTAAGGAAACAGTTGTAGTTATGGAAGTGAGTAAAAGCGTGGAAATGGAGGGGTAAGACTTAAGAGTATGGTAAGATAATGTTTAGTGTTTATTACTCATAGATTTTTGCCGAGAAAATGAAAAGACTATCGCCCTCTATAGTTTATTTGTATTTATTTTATTTTATTATTATAAATCTTATTATAGATAGATTTGAGTAAATTCCCATCTTACAAAGATTGTGCCACATGTCGCTCTATTAAGCACTCAACTTACCTTTTTATATTATTGTAAGATAATGATCAAGACGGGGTTAAATATATCTTACCTCAACATTTAAGACAAATCTTGTATTTTTCCATATGCATTGTGCTATTGGGTTATTCACAATATTTGACCATATTAATTAAGACCAATATTACCTATCCACAGGAATCTGTCTAACTTAAATTGCAGCTTGTATGATATGACCTTTTGCATATGGAGAAATTTCATCAGCATTGACTGTGTCAAACTTATAAACTATAGAAAGCATTGCTATCAGTTTTACCATATGTGCTAGTATGCTTTCATCATCAAATGTATTAAAGAAGAACAGTTCAAAGTAAAATGCCAATGTTTATTACCTCTAGCACTAGATGATCATCTAACAACTTTGTATGACCTCTTCAAGATCACAATTAAGATGAAGGAACCAACATCTGGTGAGAAAGTTGCAGGTAGCGAAGATTTAACAGCGGAAATATTCATCCGTTTGCCTGCAAATTCTCTTGCTCGATGTAAATGGGTGTCGAAACAATGGCTTTCTTTAATAACCAGTCCTACATTCATCAAAAAACACACTTTTACTTATCCCCCATCATTATCTGGCCTCTTCTTAATCCCTAGACAACCCGGCCAATGTCGTAAAATTCATCCCCTTTCACTTAACCAAACAAAACTCAATTTCCCATTTGTCGACTTCCTCAATTCTCGAGGGTTTGAAATTGTACATGCCTGCAAAGGACTGCTGATCTGTCATTCTCAGTCTGAGCTGTCATATTACGTGTGCAATCCAGCCACCCGTCAGCTCAGACTGCTTCCTAGCTGCACGTACCTGAGAAATGATGAATTTGCGCTTAATTTAGTGTTTGACCCGCTTAGATCGCCTAATTATAAGGTTGTTTGCCTGCAAACAGTAGATGGGCATGAGTCAAACTACATGATAGCGATATATTCGTCTGAGACGGGTGTATGGAGTCTCTCTGAAGAGACTGTCTTCGTCCCTGATGATTTAGATTTCAAGGACGGTGTCTCCTGCAATAATGCAATTCACTGGCTGAAGAGCACTGTCAGTGGATTATACCTTGACTTGAATAATACAAAGATGCTACGCGAAATGCCAGAGCTTCCTAGAAGAGATGAAGTCGAAGTATCACAGTATAAATTTAAGTACTTTGGTAAATCCAAAGACTACTTGTTCTACGTAATTTCGCGCCCTCTTCTAAACTTTTACGAGGTTTACCAGATGAAGGAAGATTATTCAGGATGGGATTTAAAATCGAGGCTTAATCTCAATGTATTAGTCACCAAATACCCTTCTATAGCTCGGAATTTCGGGTTTCATCCCTTATTTTCTGAATATGAGTGTGATGTTTTGAGTGTTATTCATTCCGGGAACGAGGAGGAAGATTTGGAAGTTGTGCTGTCAATACCAGGTGAAGTTGTAACTTTTAATCTCAAGAAGAAAACCTCGACAGAGATGCATGATCCGGTGTTCCGTCCCTCTGATGTAACTATTTGGTATAAAACCCATTCAGTGTATGAATATTTTGAGACGCTGTCTCTTGTTTAATGTAGATTACAGGAATGTTCCTTGATAAAACAGTTCTTCATTGAAGTTTGCTAAAACTCTGAAATAACTTCACTGTTGTAAATACATTTCTCCATTGAATTTAACATATGTGTGAATTGTGATGTTTAAGCCTCCGAGCGACTTTGATCAGTTTTTTAGATGAAGTTATTTGGCCTTGTATAGTTCAAAAAGTCATTATGTTCCTCGGCCAAAATTTCGAAAATTTGAACTAAAACTTTTGCATTTTTCATTGTTCAGTGGAGGCGAGCGCTCCTGCTACACCCCCTAAATCCGTCATTGCCTTGCTCTATATGTGTTACGCTCGACTTCATATAACCTCGCTTACCCGTGTCCAAACTTGATTCACAGACATGGATATAACACAAAGACGAGTCATTTTAAGCCAAAAACATTTGGACTCCCGAATTATGTTGGATATTTCTGACGAGTCTAAATTACAGTTTACTTACCATAGATTAATGTTGACTTTGATATTTTCATATGCATGAGAGGATGTCACGTTGATTTTTCTTACCAGTAAAAATATTAAGCACCTTCTCTATTTCTCATTTCTGTGTAACAAACACATTCATCCAAACAAGAACGAATTTAAAGCTAACAACAATGGAGGTACAAGCAATTGTCAACGTCGACTATGATGATAATGACGAGTATTTATCAGCTGATGAGAGCGGCATTGAGACAGAAGACTCATCAGCCGGCCTTTACTTCTCTTTACCAGACATAACCTTTGATCTAGATTTCGGTTATCAACTGACAGAGCCTTTGTTCCCAACCATGTCCGACCACGACTTCCTGAGGTATTACTCCCTTGATCCTCCCTCGGTATCTGGTCTTGTTTTGATCCCTAAACACGCGTCTGAACATCCGGAAATTGAGTACATTTCACTCAACAATTCTCAAACTAAGGATTTCCCGGAATTTTCATTTCTTCGAGAATTGAAACTTACAATATTACAATCTTGTCACGAGCTATTACTTTGCTATTCTCATGCATCCCAACTTTATTACATTTCTAATCTGGCAACACAACAAATAAACAAGCTTCCTAGCTTTCCTGTCCTCGAAAACATATCTACGTCCACCCTCAGTTTAGGGTTTGATCCGAAAATTTCATCTAATTACAAAGTCATTTCTGTTCAAAAGCTAGACCCGAAAAACCAACTTCATCAGATATTCATCTACTCGGATCAAACCCGTACGTGGACCGTCTCAGGTAAGCCGTTTGACGCACCTGGTGACATAGACTTCAACGAGGGAGTCTTCTGCAATGGCGCGATTCACTGGATGAGACGCACACCAAAAGGGCTTTACTTTGATGTTAATACAGAGCTCCTGAAGGAGATGCCTATGCCTCCAGTTAATAAAGAACATTCCCTGGTCAGCTGCGAGTATTTTGGAGAGTCATACGGACGTCTTTACTATGCTTGCTCATCACCCAACCTGCCTTATTTCGAGATCTTTGAGATGAAACAAGACTACACTGGTTGGTTTCTGAAGACTCAAATTGATTTACAGGCCATAGCCATAGACTTCCCTCTTATTGCTCGCAGATCCAAAAATCCAAATCCTTTATTTGGACGTTATGAGGCCGACATTATATCAGTCGTAAAAGACCAGTATGATGAAGATTTTGAGGTCATTCTCGCTATTCCCGGTGAAGTTATTGCCTATAACCCTGTTAAGAAATTCGCGACAAACTTGGGTGACTTAAGGCTAAGCGGGGATGACAGAGCCGTGTGGTATAGGGTCTATTCTTGTTATCAGGTGCTATGACTATATGAACTTTCCGACGGTTAGTTTACCTTCAAGGATTGAACCATGTTAATGCCGTTTTGTTATGATTATGAATGTGCATTTAGGCTACAGTAATGTAGTTTTAGATGTACAGGATTTTTCAGTACATTCTTAGTGTCTCAGACATTGTGCAAATATAGCACACAGAATGAAATGAAACCTGTGTTTTTTCTGAGTGAAATGATTTTTTGCTAAATCTGATAATGTTTTGACAAACACGGTTGAATCCAATGGATAATTCTTATACAGGCTTGGGCCAGACGGTTTTCCTCAGCGTTGATTTTACAGTCCACGTATGTACAAGCAGAACCGTGCAATAAGGTCACTCATAACACGGCTCTCCTACTTGAGTTACCGAATAACAACCCGTCTAGAACACCTGTGTTAGACTACCTTATGGTGGGATCCTTCCCCAGACCCTCGCCTTACGGAAACGTCTTTGTGCACGGGGCTGCACTTTTTATGATTTCCAAATCTAGCTCCTAGAAACTAATCCCTCTCCTTAGATCCAAAATAAATAAATAAACAGTTAGTGGGATTAATTAAACCAAAAAGAAAATTAATAACTTGGACAAATTCATTAGAGAACTAATAAGCTGAATTAGCCTTTGTTATCTGAGGATATGTGAAGAGATTAACCTACATAGAATCAATGCACATGATTTGCACAACCCGTCAGCTGCATCAACGCGGTAATATCACGAAATTTTATTACTCCTATCATCCCATTCACTTGTTTACCTTTGATTAAAATAAAATGCCGCTCATAATTTTTTTTAATAAATAAAAGAAAATAAATTATTGGGACATAAGGGATAGTTCTTACGTCTGTCATGATTTCTTGATTCCTACGAGGCAAGTTGAAGAAAACAATTAAGCGAATTAACCTACAGGATGCCCCGTCTAACACGCCTTCGCTTATTAGACCCCTTAGGTTAGCCACGGTCCATCTACGTGAACCAATCTTTGGGCTCTTGAAGGAGCTTGCAGTAAAGTACAGGAGAGTCATAGTCATTCATGACAGTTTAATGGCTTCTGTGGTTCAAGATTTGAAAACTATCTCAAATGCAAATGGCTACACTTTCCATGTTACGTCTGCTTTCACACTGTTTTTCAATAGATGGCAGTCTATGGCCGATAAACCATTTCAGCTTGATGTCGATGACATTTCTAGACGTGTCCCTATTAATGAAGGGTACAATAGGACATCTGACTTTACAGAGTATATAATCTCTCAGACTAGGTTGAGTTTGGAACCCGCATCTGGTTCAATCGGCAACACCTGCAGGCTGATTGAAAATAAGTTCATCGAGTTATTCAAAAACTTGCCCATGAATTCCAAGATCAGACACTTCCCTCTCGGACCCTTTAATCCGATAGAGAAGAAGATCAATGTTATTGCTGAAGAATGCAATAACAGACACAGATGCCTGCAATGGCTAGATCAACAGAAGATTAACTCTGTAATATACGTGTCGTTTGGTACATTTACCTCAATAACTGATGAGCAGATAGCAGAGATAGGAATCGGGCTGGAGAAAAGTGGGCAAAAGTTCATATGGGTTCTTAGATTTGCTGATAAAGGCGATATTTTCACAGAAGATGAGACAGGAAGGCGGCCTAAGCTGCCAGACAAGTACCAAGAGAGGGTGGAAAACCGAGGCTTAGTAGTGGTAATAGAGTAGCTCCCCCAGCTCGACATTCTTGCGCAGTTGCGCACCCGTCAATTGGGGGATTCACGAGTCACTGCGGATGGGGCTCGTGCATGGAGAGCATCAGCATGAGAGTAGCAATCGCAGCCTGGCCTTTCACCGCTGACCAGCCAAAGAACGCTGTTCTAGTAACTGAGGTTCTTGGAGTTTGGTGTAGTTGTTCGTGACTGGGAACACAGAGGTACAGTTGTGAAATCGAGTACAGTTGAGAATGCAATTAGAAAATTGATGCAAACAGAACAAGGAAAAGAAATCATGAAAAGGGCTACTAAATTAGGATCTCGTGTTACAGCGTCATATGCCAAAGGCGGTTCTCCCCGTTTAGAGTTGGATTCTTTCATATCTCACATAGCTAGATCCTAGATATGTTCCGGTCACCATTGTTTTCTTGTTATGATTTATCTTTTTATACATATAATCAAGCTTTCTTCTTTACTATCGAAAAACATCTTGCCAATGTCTGCCTTTGTATTCAACAGCTGCCTAATCATTGGCTTTAGTCGCCGAATGAAAACAAAATAAAATAAAATTGAGCGTCTTGATAAATTCACATATTAGATCATTACCGTTCTCATATTATTGAATAAGACGCCACGCCGCCACTGCCATTTGATTTTTATAGATGAAGAGAAGAAGGCCAAATGAGAATTATCTAATGAAATGGATGAAGTAGTCTAGACTTCAATTTACAGTTCTAGACTGAGATAACAGACAGCTTAATCTTTAGCAATCGTTTGGATGGAGTACTTTGGACGAAATGGACGGGTAATGAAATTTTGCATTACGGCGATCCCAACAGCCACGGAATCTTTGTGGCTGTCGGAATTGCACTAATGCAAATTAATTTATCAGTCTAATACTAACCCCATTTTCTGATGTATATCTTCACATGCATCTTCTTCAATACTATATTCGTTTCAAAAAGAAAAAAGGAAACAGGCAGATATCATCTCAAGGATTAGCTAATGTTATGGCAAGTAACCGCCAAAAAAGATGTTACAAAGGATCTCTAACAATATTGTTTATCGAACTCATGCCAACAGTTTGCATTAGTATTTGTTTTTGCTTAATTCTTGTATAATATTGTGATAGTATAATTGAAAAAGAATGATTGAAAGTACATACACTCGACGTGCCTCGATTATTTTTGCTCTCAAAATACAACAGTCTTGTTCTCCAAGAAAGGTAAAACCCGCAGCTCACAGTAACACTTTATTGCCTTGGCCAGACATTGTTTCTCGAGGTTCTCTGACTTCTGAACAAAGCTCTGGAAGTTATCTCTGTGGGAAACTCTCTCAACCTGCAGCCCCGAACATAAGACAATTCGGTGCTTAGAAAATCTAGCCAATGAAGGAAATAAGCTATCGAGTACATAACTACAGACTATGACTGATTTAGCGTTGTACAAAATTCAAAAGGGAAAGGAAGTCCAGTGCCAGTCAGAAAGAACACGAGAAATACATATAAATGTCAGCTAGATATGGTAGTGAAGTCATAGAGATGGTTCGGGAATAGGGACCCATCAGCATAAATATTGTTGATTACACGGGTCTTTATAGGTTAAATACCAAAAAAAAGGAGTTATCACGGATACACGGGATTAAGACGGTATTTAAAAGGCATACCATTTGTTCAATGATTGGTCCTCCATCAAGTTCTTCGGTCACGAAATGAGTTGTAGCACCAATCATTTTCACTCCATAATCAAATGCCTGCCAACGTCACCTGCAAAATAGTAAGTATAGGGGTACACAGAAATCTTGCAAACAAGAAAATTATTAAAGCAAGATAGGAGCAAAATGGAACCTGTCTTGAAGGGTTCCCACCCTTGAATGATGGCAAAAGGCCGTGATGAATGTTAATTACATCCCTTCCATATTTTCTCAAAAAATTCCCGGACAATATCTACAGAAAGATTGGGTAAAATGATGAATTACAATAAACAGGGGGAAATAACTCAATAAGGGCAATATCTCGAAAATGTCACAAGTCCGCGACATTTTGCCAGCACAAAATCTCTTTTAAGACTGTCAAGTTCTTAACTCTTTATGTTTAAGAACTTTCGGGGAAAAAAAATCTTAAGATTAAGACGATTTCTTTTCATGCTCCATGGTTTCATTTAATGTTAGTTATAATGACTATGACGTGAGATTAAGACTGTCAAAAGCAAGACTTATTCTTACGCTAATGCCTCAAGGCTCAAGAGGCTCGTGTATCTAAAGTCTAGTAAGTTGTCAAATTTGCCTCAATAAATAATACGAAAGCTTGTTAATTTTGGTATTCAATCAAGATACAAAATGCAAACAAGTGATTTTCTTTTTGAAGCACCTGGCCTTATGTATCAATCTCACTGGAAAGGAACAAACAAGTACAAGACGAGATTATTCAGGCCAGTTTAGTGAGCAATTTCGCTTTATTCTATAATCTAGTTTTGAGGACAAGAAAATATCTAGGAGGAAGATCAGTGGTACCTGCATGTACCTCGCAAGTACTAGAAAATCTGTAACCTGAACTAAATCCAGGATCTCATCTTCTCTTTTGTTTGCAGAAGTAGTATTCAGAGTATGATATGGAATCTGATACCGCTCAAGAAAACGCCTCACATGAGAATCTGGATCTCTATGATGATTACTGCAACAATCACGTAAAAATACGGAGAAGATAGAATATAATTTACTGCCTTCATTGCTGGTAGGAGTATAACAAGTTATATTGATATGTATGATAACCTTATTACACAAGTTATATCAACAGGCAGTCTTTTATCTTGCCATGCATGTAGCAAATCAACAAGACAATGATCCTACAAGAAGATCAAAGAAAAATCGAGTTAAATGATGAAATATTACCAGGGTCGCTTACTCGCTTATCCGTGAAGAAAACAAGCGGCAGAAAAAGTAATATAAATAGAAGACCTGCTTAGAAGCAAAAACTGCAATTTTGTATTTTGGATCCAGATCAGGCACACGAACAACTGATTTCACTGCACTGAACATTGCGCCAAGTTTGAGGAAGTCGTCATCCATTTGCTCCCTTGGCCATTTGGATGGATCAAAAATAAAGTCACTGCAAAGCCAAGAAACCAATAACTAATATTCAATGTAAAGGAAATTTCAAAACACCTTTAGTCATGGTGAATGGGACTAGCTTCACGATCTCATTGAGCGATTGATACTCATCGCATGGGTTTAAAATTTGTCATGATGAAAACTATAATTAGTGCTCCATTCACACCCAAATCTGGTCACCATTTAAAGAAGTCCAGGCTTGTAGCTATTACCTCAGGATTTGACTAAAAAGTGTTTATAAGAACTGACGGGTGGTAATTTTATATCCTGCAATGGGTTAAAGTATAAACAAAAAAGACAGTCGAATACTCGAATGTGTAGCTAAACTGGATGAATAACAAAAGGGTATTTCGTAAATGTAGCATATACCACAAGAAAATGATCACGATCTTAGCTCCGGATTCTAGAGTAGTATACAGAAGGTCAATTATGCAGGAAAATTCCGCTACACTGCACAACCAGCACAGTTTTTATCCTACAAATTTCCTAGGTGCTCTTAAATTAACCAAACTCTATGAAACTGTTGCAATACAATGTTAACCGATCTTCTAACTCACATTCCGTAGTAGTTGTGCCAAAACTATATGGGGCATTTCAGAGAATTAGAAGACGCAACAAACCCGAGTAATCAACCAAAGCTAGAATAATGCAGTAAAGAGCAGAATGCAAAAGAAAAAGACCTTCTTGAATAAAAGATACGCTTGTTTTCAGGCACAAAAACATCAGCACCAAGAATGTTTCCACCCCTTGAAGCAATACACTCTGATAACTTGGCCACTATCCCAACTGCATCCTACATTTTCCCATTTCAACATTTCCCACCAAACAAACTATCAACATTCAATCTTTTTTCACAATTTAAACTTCATATGGACACCAACTAGAACAACTACTCCTTCAGTCTCAATCATTTTGTTTAACCTTTGTTTATTCGCAAGAAGTAATTAATAAGTACTCCTCCTATCACAATCATTTATTTGCCTTTAATTAAAAAACTTCTTACAAAAAATAAAAAAAGTGAACAAATAACTGTGACATGGAGAGTATTGGATAAGGTAAAACTATAAAGCTTCAATCTTTTCATAATTTAAAGAAATGGGCACCAACCAAGACAAACAAATGATTGAGACAAAGACAGTTATTAGCGTTGGATAAGGTAAAACAATAAAGACTTAAACTTTTCGCATTATGATCACATGGGCATTGCCGCATTGGGCACCAATGAAAACAATTACTCCCTCCGTCTCAATCATTTTATTTAAACTTATTTATTCGTGTATTAAACAAAGGATTGAGACGGAGGTAGTAGTTAATGTGGATAACAAAAAAAATATTACTCCGTAAAAAAAATACTAGTAGAAGAATAACTAACTGGGCACTGAAAGACATGAACGCCATGAATGAGAGAGGGGTCTGCAGGCAATTTAGAAGAGTTGAAGGATCTCTTCGTCAATTTGGACAAGTTTGGTTGTTGTGATGATAATCTTCGGAAAATATTCATGCTTTTTTCCAATAATTTTGGACCTTAATTTCCCTTCATGCTAAGATTTTGTCTTGTGGAACTGAGACCAGGAAACATACAAAATGCTGAAAGTAGTACTCGGTGGTTATATAGGTTTGCAAGGTTGAGAATTGGCCCTTCTTAAGAAGGGGAAGTCTCAACTAGGACCGTAGTATCCGTCTTAAAATATAAAATGATTAATATTTTCCTACTTGTATACTCCGTATATAGTAGTCCTTCGGCTAGTCCTTAGACATCCTCAAGTTTAAGACGGATTTACCGTCCTAACTCCTAAATAAGAATTTGTCTCAAAAAAGTACTTAGAAATCAATCAGAGAGGTTTAACTGTTTAAGTACAAAGGCTATGTCGAATTTTTCTAGAACGGTTACTGATTCAAATTTTGCCTTATTTGAGGAAGTCGTTAAAATGTTGGGTAACGAGACATGAGAACCACACACAAATTAGAGAAATAAAAAAACTTTTTATTTTGTAAATTGCAATTTTAGAAAATGTAAAAAATAATTAAGGGGACGGATATGTAACCAATTGGGCACCAAGCCACCAAGTCACAGGATTTGGGAAATTTTTCATATCTCCTCTATATATAAAAGAGGAGTCTTTTAGAGGCATTTTATTGGCTCCCCTTTTTCAGGAGAAAAAATTGACAATTCAAAGCCAAAAGTGGGGTTCCTAATTTTAAGGAAATTTATTTCCTTTGCATTTCACATTCCCACTATTTCAATTTTCATATTTAAACTTATGGTAAAAAAATTATTTACATATGATCTTATGCTAAAAAATAAATACATTAAATAAAAACATCAAACTAATTAAAAAATGTCACTCCATATTTGGCAATTTTATTATGATTCCCATCTGCCTTTTCTTTTTAATTTTTCAATAGTTTTATAATCAATAACAATAAAAAGTGTATTAATGTGACATTAACCATGGTTTAAAAACAATGAATTAATGAATTAATTTCTTTTTATTTCAAACATTTTGAGTTTTAATATGTATAAACATTGAAAAAAAAAACGTATCATAATGCAATAGAATGTTTATATTTTGTTATTAATTATAATCAACAATAATTCTATTTTCGATTAAAGTTATTAAAATTAAATAAACTATATAACGTTTTTATATTTATATATAAAAACACTGGGGCCAAGAGAGTGTGTTATATTATAACACTCAACAATTTCCGTAACCCGTGAAGTGTAAACTATATAACGTATTTATATTTATATATTCCACATTATTGTATAAATGTACTCCATATACAATTAATTTTGAGGCGTTGAGTTGATCATGTGGTAAATTTTTAAAATGTTAATTTTTCAACACTAATGATATAACGTATATTCACATGCCATGATTAGAACATTAGAATTTTCAACTGTAAACCCGTGCTTTTTTTGCACGGGCTTAAAACTAGTTTTCTTTATAATTCCAATTCGATTTCCTACCCTTCTGTACACTTCAATGACACAAAACTTCTTTATCGACTTTCCGAATATAAACCTTTTTGTTCACTCTTACTATATATGTTCTCCATGTATCCATTGCTGCAATCTCTCCAGAAGCAGTCTCCACTACTGCAAACAAGTTTTCTTATCTCTTCACTTGTACAATCAAATCTTCACTTGTACAATCAAATGGAAATCAGGAATTATATAGAAATTATCTGGAATTCCAGATGCGAGCTGAAACCGGAAAGAACAGTGCTCACTTTGTAATCTACTAGGTGTAACGAATATGACATGAAGACAAAAATGCGACACAGGCCAGTATCGTCAAAAGAAACAGGAAATACAGCAGAAGATGCATCAAGTTTCATTCTTGAAAACTCCAGAAAATTTCTCAAAGACCTTGGTAGCTTAATAGCAACACGAAATCGGCAACGAAAAACAACTGTCGCAAGAGCAAAAGACAGGGCAAAGATAACCAAAATTTAACGATAACGGGGCATAGACTTGGTTTGATTCCTCTTCCAGGTAGCCCTGCGGGATGGTCTAGCTTTGTGGTGAAGGTGTCCCCGACCACGTAGTCCTCTGTATTTCTTTCCAGCTGAAGTCAGCCCACGCAACTCTCTGTGCTTGTGAACTGGGTTGCATATCCAGTTGATTCTCGGGTTGTTTCTCACTGCATTATGGGCTGGGTCTACTAGTATCACTTCGAAGTACTTGTATGTGGAATCCTGCATCAACCAAGGTAGGCATCAGAATCTAAATGTTGTTTTTTAGAGATCCTGGGGCATACACATAGGTAGTAGTACTAGTTGTAGCATAAGATTGCCTAAGCGGAAAAAGAGCTAAGCAGAGGTGTTCATGGGTCGTCACGTCCATTGAACATGGCTCATCCCGCCCGCTAAATAAGTGGGCAAGGACAAGGCATTTTAAGAAAAATACAAAGTCCCAGCCCGCTAACTCGTCCCAAACCCACTAACCCGCTTGTCTGTGGGCAAAATATTTAACGTTAGCCCGGCCCATGTCCAGCCCAAGCCCACACTTATCACCTCCTAGTACTAAGCCTATGCTACTCGGACTCTTAGTCTACAGTGTCAACCTCAAAACAAAATTAAATTTTGAGAGACAAACTAAATATTCCTAAATTGACGAAGCAGGTACTACATGTCTTCAACAGAAGTTTGTTTCTAAACAATTGATTGATTTTTTTCATGTGAAATGGAGAGATATTCCAGACAAGGACTAAAATCTTCAGTTCTAGAGCAATAACCATTGTCATATACGCTTGTGTATTACTTAGGATACGATTATGACCTTATAGGTGAAGGATCGATGTAACATGCTGATACATCAACAACAGCTGGTGGCTTACTTACACATAGCTACACGCCTACATGCATACCTGAGCTACCACAATGTTACAATGGGTAAGGCAGCTATAGCCAATTAAGGACTCTGGAAAACTTCTATGATGACGAGTAGGGGCTCAAATACGACAGAGCCTTCACAACCACAAAGTAAGGTTGGTTATAGTAGCAGAACACATTCATCAACTATATACACTACTGATAGGGACAGCAAAAGTAGGTACTAAAGTAACAAACCTCGTTGATCCAGTAAGAGTTGAGGACCCTGAGACCACCAAGCTTGCGACCGGCACGCTCCTCAGCAACAGACCTCTTGCTTCGCTGGAATTTCAGTTGAGTAACTCCCTGGTTGGTAGGCTTACCGTACACAATACCCTTGGGAACTGGCCTCTTCCTACCACCCCTCCTTACACGAACACGGTAAACAACAAATCCCTGCCATTTTTTAGATATATGATAAAACGTTGCTCAAATTTTCTCAATGTTCATGCTCACTAGTCACCACTTAAAACATATACAACACATGGAAAATAACTAAAGATAAATATTCAGTTGTCAACAATACAAAAATTACCAAAATAACTGTAAAGTGGTTACAAAATCACATCTTATTGCTTCAGAACAAAATGGCTCGTCTGAAGCAAGACCAACTGAACAGACAGATGAAATAAACGGAATCTCAATTATTGCATTAGTGATGGCTGCTTTAGAGGGGCTTCATGGTGTTGAACTCCCATAAACCGACAAAATATTATCGCAACGAGTAGGCAATAAATTGCACTTGGCACCGTGGCAAGATTATTAGTTTTATACTTTTTAAGTGCGCGGTTTCGACTCAGTAAACATTGCCACAATCATAAATCTTAAATCCGCCACTGCATACCAACCGCATTCGCATTCAAAAGTCAAGGATATGTGATTATTAAATGGCTACTATTACATAATAGCATAAAAATATAACGTCGGTCCGTAATCATTTGTTTAGCTTTGATTAAATAAACGGTGCGTAATTAAATGAATGGAACAATACCTGCTTGGCCTTGTAACCGAGACGACGGGCTTTGTCGGGTCGGGTAGGGCGGGTGACCCGAACAATGGAAGGAAGTTGACGGTATTCCCAACAACGAACCCTAAAAATGAAGCGCATAACATCGGATTGTTTCTTCCTCCATAGCTCCTGCACGTACTTGTACGCTCCTGTTTCATTTTATTATCATTATTATAAAATATTGTTGAAATGAGATGTTACGATTACGATACAAAGTAAGGTTGAAGATGAAGAAGATAGAGATTACCCATGATTGTTGTTGGCTGCTGCTGCTGCTGCTGCTGAGATTGAGTGTGATATTAGGGTTTCTCCTAAATAAATGAATCAGGACTCAGGACTCAGGACTCAGGACTCAGGAGGAGGAGGGTGTGTCATGTGTGCGCTAAGATGTGAAGGGGCTTTGTAGTCTTAACTAAACTAAAACACTTTGTTGGGTTGTACTCGTATTATGCTCGCCCAGTTTTCGTTCCGTTTTTCGGCCCATTTAATTGTCCAAGGCGATGTTCTATCCACCTTTATTTCAGCTCGTTTTATTTTATTTCGGCTATATTTAGTTTATTTTAGTTTAGCTTTAGCTAGTTCTGTTCAGCTCATCTCTTCACAAAATTAAGTCTTACTTCAGTTCTATTCATTTCAACTCGGTTCTATTAAGTTTAGTTTACTTTAACTCAACTTCATTTAATTCAATTCAACTCGTTTCAGCAGAAAATAACAGGGCATATCAGCCTTAAACATAAAACTGCTTTTAGCTATCAATATATAGTAGTAGCACTTTATCCATTGTAATGTTAAAACGGATATGATTAGTTTAAAAGAGACCAACGGTACTTCTTTTCGTTACTCAACTCTCAAAACATCAAAGGTATGTATTGATTCTGTTTGAATTGGTCGAAATTTTGTCCAAATGCTCCTTATAGTTCGGAATGTACTCCGTATTTGACTTTTGGTAGTTCATTTTTTAGTTGTAGCTAAGCTCACTTTAATGAGCATTATATCATAACAATGTACATTAAATACATGAACCCATTCTAAGTCAATTCGAGTCGATTGATTGTTTTAGGGTCTATTGGGTTCAAATCAATTCATTTTAGATAAGTAAAGCTCAAACCTTATTTGCCCCATATCATGTCAATGATTAAATACCTGTAACATCATTTCACAAATTTTAATAAATAAATTTAATTTCTAAAAAAATTAAAACAATCCCATGAATTTTCATGGGTATTACAATTTACACTACATCTTTTCATTATTCAGTCGTTATAAACATTTTTAAACCGAGTCCACCAAATCATACAACCACGCGAGTTTCCACTTGTTTTTTTTGATAAAAGACAACCCGTGTCGTCTACGTTAAAGACAAATATGTCCGTCTTCAACGACAATGGCTGAATCATACCGGGCTATCCGGGATTAATCCTACCAAAGTACACCGTACTCATAAGCTGAAAGCTGAAGCAGAGCGCCGCCCCAAACTACAAACTACAAACCCAAACCTCCATTTTCATTTCTGCAACAAAAAACCTCCATTTCAATGGCGACCTCCATTTCTCCAACCCTCCGCATCTCCTCTTCAAACCCCACCTTCTACTCCTCCCTTAACCCTTCCATTTTCACCTTAAACCCTTCCTCCATCACCTTCCCCTCAACCCAAAAACCCCACAATCTAACCCTCTCCAAAACCCCATCTTCTTCACCACTCAAATCAACTTCACCCGTTTCCGCTTCCGATTCTTCTTCAACAACAACATCCCCGACATTCCACGGACTCTGCTACGTTGTCGGAGACAACATCGACACAGATCAAATAATCCCAGCAGAATACCTAACTCTTGTCCCCTCAAACCCCGACGAATACCGCAAACTCGGCTCTTTCGCACTCATCGGTCTCCCAGACACATACCCAATTCGCTTTATCGATGAAGGAAACTTCCAATCAAAATACTCCATCATTATTGCAGGTGACAATTTCGGGTGTGGGTCCTCTAGAGAGCATGCCCCGGTTGCGCTTGGCGCAGCCGGGACGAAAGCTGTTGTGGCAGAGTCTTATGCCAGGATATTTTTTAGGAACTCGGTTTCGACTGGGGAATTGTATCCGATTGAGTCTGAGGTTAGGATTTGTGAGGAATTTACGACAGGGGATGTTGCGACGATTGAACTTGAAGGGAATAAGTTGATTAATCATACGACTGGGAAAGAGTATTTGTTGAAACCTATTGGTGATGCTGGTCCTGTTGTTGATGCTGGTGGTATTTTCGCTTATGCCCGGAAAACTGGCATGATTGCTGCTGTTGCTGCTGATGCTTGAGGTTTACTGTCTGTTTTTGTATGGTTTAAACTTAAATTCCGTGTGATTTGAGCTGAACTTATAGGACCTGAACTGAATCGTCAAAATGACATGAATAGAGTCTTTGTGATTGTTAAAGTTGCCATTTTTTTGGCAGAAAGTCTCGCTTGTGATCTCTTACAAACCCCACTCCCACTTGCAGCTTGTGACGAAAAGAGCATGTCACAAATGAGAATTTGGCTTTTGAGGGTAGTTATGCAACAATGAGTTAACTTGTCTAGGGCTGTATTCTTAGTAGTGCAGTAATATGTGGTATGTTGGCGCGTTGGTATGTCTGTTAAGGACCTAATGAGCTAGTGAAATTGTCGCTGTAAGTAGTTGGAGAAGCTGATAATGAAGTGTTGATAATTGAACTGATGGATTAGCGATGACATGATCTGAACATGAGATGGGAATCATGGGACCATGTATTATAAAAACATGGCACATGAGACTTGTGTAAAATCGTGTGTCAAATTACTTGAAGAACTGCAGAAAGACTTAAAAGAACACTATATTTTTACGGTACATTTTTTGTAGTAGTTGTAGGATATTTTCTAAACTTTTTTAGGGGTGAGTCGGAGTCTTTAAGTTATTGGTTAATTTCTCTACTCGTAAGGCTCGTGTTCGTTGATACCAAGTGGAGTTCTGTTTCCTGCAATTCAATGGTTTAGAATGCCTCTTGTGCTAAATTTATCAAAATCTTTATATTATCTCAAGTACCCGTGTCAAACATTCGAGTGTCATACTTGAACAGAAGTATGAGAATTCTTACTTGAACAGACCCGATTGTTGGGTGCTTGTTGAACAACCTAGCTATTGAGATCGTTTGCCAAATCCATGTAACGTAAATAGACAGTAAATTTCTAGTACTTCTTATTAAACCAAACTGTTTTCTTGCAGGCTAAATTGCGCTTTGGATGGCGAGTATGATGGAAGATATGAGTGTCATGTGGATTAATATTATGTATCCATGTAGTTTGTGGGTTATTTATGATTTCTGTAAGATTGCCATTAATAAAAATTATGTTTTAGGCGGAGTACTCTCCGTTCTCAACTTCTGTGTTTTCTCTGTTCCGCCCAATAAAATTGCCACTATCTGAATGATAACTTCATGACAGTAGTATGCATTGTTATTACTATGTCTATAACTCCGAATACTTGGAAGTTCTTATCTAATTACGTTGTTTGTTTAATATTAGTACCATTTTATCAGTGATTTCTACGCAGTTCTTGGCTTTTTTGCCTCAAAATATGTTGTCGAAAAAATCAGGATGAGAAGATAGCAAACTCTGCTGTAGAATGCAATGGCACAAAATAGTTGTTTGGGTCCCAGATTTGCAGTGAATTAGACCAAATTGAAATGATTTTAACAGAAATAGAGCTACACAAAAACATTGCAGTATACAAAATGGAATAAAAAAACATTTTGATTATGATATCGAACGAAACAATCGTGTTACATTCCGTCGACAATAAGATTTACAAAGCTTTGCAGAACGTAGCGAGAACGTTTGCGAAATAGTTTCCCACATTTCAGCACTTAATTCTATTCACGTGGACCCGCCTTCCCGTGTTCTTATCAGGACCTGTCTACTCCTTCCTCCGGTTATGGAGGCGGTGGGCTGGTGGCAGCGTCCATGCTGATGGTTCCTGTCAGACCGACATGGATTCATTTATGGCAACGTTCCACGTCCAAGTCCCGCTCACGCTCCTGAGTTAGCATCAACCTGAGTTTATGATACAAATACAAATATTCAAGAACATGTGAAAAATAACAAATGGCTACACATAATTTCTCTCTAACTTACACACTCGCGAAAACAGACAAATCATTCAAGTGATAATAAACACAAAAGATGAACAACATAATACCGCTCTGAGGGTGAGAAGGAATCAAGGGGACCCGAAATTCCGAGGCACAACAATTGGAGACGATAGTATGATACCAGTAAAATGCCTCATATATTCTACATTCATCCTGCGGAGACTTCGAGGTGAAGTTGGAAGGGCCTGTATATTCACCCACACCGCTTTCTTGAAAGCTAAATTGAGCTTTGGGTAGTGAGTATGAAGGAAGATAGTATAACGTTTTGCTCAAAATGAATATGTATTCGTGTAGTTTGGGGATCTTTTGTGTTTTATGTATGAGTGTGTTATTAATCAAATTATGTTTTATGTGGAGTATCTGTTCTCAATTTTGGCGTGTTTCCTGTTCCATCAATAAAATTGCCACTGCCAGAATAATACTAATGGAAGTATAATTCCTAATTACATTGTATGTTTGTTGCCAGTACCATTTTATCAGATTATTGGCTTTATCGCGTCAAACATTATGTTATCGAAAAAATCAAGATGAGAGGATAGCAGACTTTGCTGAAGAACCCAATGGCACAGAACAGGCGTTTGTGTCTCAGATTTATCGTGAATTAGACCTAATCGAAATGATTGTAACAGAAATAGAACACAAAAATTGCAGGAAACAAAATGGAATTAGAAAAAAAAAAAGCATATATTGATTATATGATATTAAACAAAGTACTTGAATTACATTCCATCAACAATAAGATTTACAAAGCTATGCAAAACGCAATAAGTTTGCGAAATAATCCCGCACATTTCAGCACTTAATTCTATGATTGTGAGCCCGTCTCCCCGTGTCTGTCCACTCCTCCCTGGAGTTTTGGAGGCGGTAGCAGCGTTCTTGGTGATTGTCTTTGTCAGACAGACGGTGGATGCTTTTACGGCCACGTTCCCGGTCCAAGTCCCGATCACACTCCACAGAGAACCTCTCTCTTGACCTCTCTCTTTCACTGTGACAATGATCAGAAAAATTTGCTGCAAGATCCCTGCAGGATACGAAACAAAGTTAGCATCACCCTGAGATTTATTTGCACACTTGCAGAAACAGATGAAGCACACAAGTTCATAAACACAAAATATGAGCAATACAATACCTCTGGCTCTGAAGAGGATGAGAAGGAATCAATGAGGGATACGCGAAATTCTGAGGCCTATTACTGTTAAAATGCCCTATATTATCACCCCGTTGATGCTGCCATCCCTGCCAGTAGGGGTTGAAGTTGGAAGGGCCAGTATATACATCCACAATAGGCTGCATACCCATGTCTGTTCCTGCATCACCAGCAGCCGGCTTTTGTTGAGCTTCTTCAACAGCAAGAACACCGCTTTGTATTACACGCTTCCTCTTCCTTGCTGACACAAGTGTAGGTTTAGATACTTCCACACTTTCCTTTTTGTTTAATTCTTCAGCTTTTGAAGGGGTCGTTTGGTCCACATTTGAGACATCAGATTGAGCAGGTGACTGAATCTTAGTTGGAAGACAGGGAGCAGACTCCATATCTACAACTGAAAAAAGTGGACGTCAGAAAATTGTTACAGTTTTCCAAAACAAAAAAAAAATGGAAAAAAGGACTGGCCTTAAAACAATCATCATTTCAATACCTTCGACATGGACAGAACTCCCACCATTATCTGTAATTGTACTGCTATTACAAGAGTCCATGATACGGTTAATTGTGTCCCTTACAGTTGGATTAGGTAGAAGATCATCAGCGAGTATATTTTCTGCCTTGCAGTAGCACATGGATTTAGTAATGATGCAGTCTCTGATACCTGTTCAACATTGACAAATAATTAGAGATTCTCCTATTGTAACCAGAACTGAACCTTAGAACTTTTGTACAACATATGTGTTAAAGAACTTGACATTACACAACTTACATTTGTCACAAAAACTCCTGTAACAACATTTGCTAGTAAATACAGCATCTTTCATCACTTGATTGCATAGTGGACAGTGAAGTTCAGGTGGAATATTCACGATAGATCGAGTGGAAGACAGCGTTCCAATTTCTTTTTCAAAATCGGCCCTGTTGACAGTAGGCGTCCCATTCGCCAAAGCAGACGAGCTATCTGGTGTCGATACACGGAGTGACTTTGGTATGCCAGTAGGACTCTTTACTTTCCGAATGTCGAAGTTTGGGTCACCATTAGTTGGACAGTGTTGAATATAATGACCTGAAACAATGGATTACGCATGATAATAAGCATCAAGTATAATATGCAATGCAAAACAATGCAACAAGAAAAAGAATACAGTGACAGGAACTTACCAGGAATGTTACACCTGTGGCATATATATCCCTGTGGAGGTTGCTGCAAACCACAACCTTGGTCTAAACCAGAACTTCCAATTTTAGCCTTAATCTTGCTGTCCTCCTCAGCTTTACGTAACGGAGTTGAATCCTGCATTAAAATGCTTGACTGTCTTGCAGTGACTTTAGGAGTGGTCGCGTAAACATCATCCCCGAAATCATCATAATAGTCCAATGCCTCAGACTGAAAATGATCACCCAAACTTAAGTTACATTGTACACAAAAACATTACCTAGGAAGAAAAACGATTAAAGAACAAGAGGGAGAAAAACGATTAAAGAGCAAGAAATATACATTATTCGACATTGAAGGGTCAGCACGAACGGAGTTGCTTTCTGCAAGTTGATCATCAACCTTAGGCCTATAAACAAAGTAGAAATCTCATGAGCCATTACAAAACGAAAACTTTAAAAGAAGCATCAAGTTTATAGTGCTCTCAACTTAACAACAAGCATTTAAAACAGTACGATATTTAATAGCATGAAGTTTGAGAAAATACTTGGCTAGTGGAACAACAATCGGCATGCGAGGCAGTCCTGGAACTCGACGTACTGACACAGAAGTGTTTTTTGGAATCAGCATTGATTCATCAGCATACTCTGTAATCACAGAAGAGACACATTGTGTAAGAGTTTATACAACAAAAAAAAGACAAAAAACAATACAACCAGAACAAAATTGACCGAGTTTCCCCCGACAAAAAGTCGGCCCAAGTTTGTCGAAATTAGGAAATGATAATTCTGTTTATGTGTTACAAATTAAGTCCGGAAAACCCCCAAGCTCACTCAACCTCGCTAGTCATCACAAATACACTCCGATCATACATGTGAGACCAACCTAAACCGCAATGCTTTGGCTAACACACACGATGTCTCACGAGTATAAATCCGCCAACAAGCTGAAACTAACCACAGCGACACCATGCCCAAAGTCGGAATCACCACACTAACCTCGAAACTAACAACATTGCCAAGACTAGTAACAATAACAACTCCAATTGCACAATTTCAACAACTCGCATGAAATTACACAACTACAAGTCTACAACGACGCATTCATCAATTTAAACTAACTCGAAAGCAAATTTAAGTCGAAATTAATTGAAGAGAATTACAAACCTTCATTACTTTGAGCGTTAGTAACAATGAGATCAAAATCAGTTCCTCTTGTCATATGCTTTGATTCAACAATTCGTTGTTTTAAATTCAATACCGATATGAAGTGATCAATGACTGTAATTGAATCGTAATTTTTCGCGCTTTTAAACTTATAATAGACAGCCATAACTCCTGCTTCAACTTTTTTTTTTCTTTTATTACTTTTTTTTTCAATAAGATCAATAGAACAAGATATTATGATCACAAATATATCAATCCAAACCCTAATTTACTGACGAAGCAGTAATAGTTTCTGGAAAACTAATACAACCAAATTAACAACAAATTATTACTATTACTTTACAAACACGAAAAAATTATCTCTAATTTCTTCTGTTTCCCCGATTGCAAACGTCTTTGAAGCTAATTGATTCGAAAACCGCAACAATATTAGGCGAATTATGAGCCGAATTAACAAGGAAATTGATGAAATTCCGAAGAAGCTAGTCAATTGACGGAGAAATACAATAAAAATCCTGGCAAAAAAGGCGAAAACAGCAGCAACGACGAAATCCACGAGCGAAGAAGAAGATGAATTATCGGCGTAGAACGAAATCCGCAGCGAAGAAGGAAGGCGGAAATTGGGGAAAAAAATTAGGGTTAGGGTTTGAAGGTAGAGGAGAGAGAAAAAATACGGGAAGAAAAGATGAGAGAGTTTTGATTTTGGCAGGAAAATTAGTATGGAATTGAGAGATGTTATATGATGATATTTATAGCGAGAAGGGAGGGATGGAAAGTCGGTTAATCGTGAGGTGCAAGGAAACGCGTAGAAGGGAAAGACGGTTAATGAATGATAGGAGTTGGGTTTGGTTTCCGCGTGAATAAATTTTAGGAAACAGTTAGGTTTTTCTTGTGACAGGTATACTTTTTCCGTTTCTTTGTTTTTTGTACGGATGATAATAAGTCGAGTCGAGCATGAGTTTGGTCTTTTTTGAATTTTCCTCATTGAACAAATTTTGAATTCTAGTTGATCTCGAAGTCACCGGAACTTGAAAAAGTGAGAGCGAGCTTAAATCCAAGGCCAAGCCAGACGTGAGCTTAAATTTTTTGTTTTTCTTTTTGCTTTTGGTATTCTTAGTTAAATAGCTGAAGGGCAAATCATTGAGAATATCTGATACGGTGAAACAAAGATATAATTGCAGTAAAATAATTTTATAAAATAGTAGTAAAATATTATGTAATCACGCAAGTTTGAGCCGATCGTGAGCTCGGCTTGACTCATTAAGTTTTCAAGCCGAGCCTAAACTCTAGTCGATCTCAAGATGTCACTATCATCCCTATGTCCTTCCCGTGAAATTTTCAATCTTGTAATTAATTGTTTATTATTTTTATACGTATATTTTAATTACATGTAAATAAATGATCTGAATGTGAAAGTATTTTGTGATCAATTTTTAGTTTTCTATTTTTATTTTTAAAATATTACATATCACATACTAAAGTATTTGAAATCTGTAAAAAAAAAACAAAGAACAACTAATTGGACTAAATTCAAAATTATTTCATGGTGTGTTTTACTCTCCTATAGTCTCGTAAGAACGGGTCTGATGTTAGCACTTTTTGCTTAAAATTTATGTTTTGAGTTTTCGACCTCGTAATTGTTTTTATTGATTTACACAATATATGGAAAAAATCATTTTGATGTTTCATAAAAAAAAAATTCAATTTTTTTTATATATATATATATAGTTGCTCAAAATGTTTTTATGTATACCAAAAAAGGGACTCCAATTTCCAAAACTTAAAGTAATGAATATGTATTAGCACAAATTCTCACTTCAGGCGGACAATGTTCGTCTTAAGTTTAAGACGAGTCAAATACATACCAAATCACCCCACTTGTTACCTCGAATAACCCAAAATTTTGTCTTTTTTACCACCACTTGATAATATTTGACTCGTCTTAAGCTTTAACCGGATAGTAGCCGTATTACGTATTAAGCAAAACTTACTATATGTACTAGAGCTTTGCAAGTACGATTAATTTAGGAGAAGCATAACGCCACCACTAAAATGACTAATGTCACTCATAATAGTGAGACAGTGAATAGTAACATACCCTTAGATTTACCTTATATTCCGTATTTAAGTGACATTAAAGAATACTCCGTATTGTATTGGCGTTACCGTTTCTCTTAATTTAAGGACACCCCATCTTTTACCATTGCTCATGATGAAACTGTGGTCACTCATAAAAAAAAAAAAAGAATTGTCCTCGTATAGTCGTATATATCAAATTGTTTTTTAGGCCACAAGCATATCATCAAATTGTGAACGACTCAATTTCGCAGTGTACAAATGCATTTAGCATGATGTTCTAACGAAGTCAATTTCTCATGCCTTGGGACATGTCTAACCATGGACAATAGTAGGCGTATATGGTCAATTGATGCTATTTTATCTGTCATCCAGATATTGTAGCTTCGTATTCATGAAAAGTTAATTAAACCGATTCAAAATCACCATATTAGAAAAAACGATGTTCTGCTCAGCTCCTTCAATTCCAGATTCTTTGCCATTTCATATATGTATGTAGCCCAAACTCGTGTTCTATGATTTTCAGGACAACACAAAACCAGCTGCTGCCTACAACAAAACCGCCTGCCTGTGTTCTATACATCTACCAATAACAACGATGATATAATCACAACATACGCCACCAAAAAGAAAACGGCTAGCTGAATGAACAACTTGGGGTTTTCCCTCACGTTTGGCGCAGTCACAGCCCTGCCAAATGAGACTCAAGTGAGTATGTAATTTAAACAATAGTCTCCTCGAAGACAATGTTAAACCTAATCCAACTTGAATTGAAACCAATCAGGGACGGAAATTACTGCTCCAAATGGACTTAAAACACAAAATGAGCCGGGAAAGCCTAAAATGGCTAATTTGAGCAAAGCTTAACAAACACAACCCAAACCCGATCAGAGTGACAAGATGTTTAGGTCTAACTGCAATGAAATACCAGCCCATTTTGCTATCAATCATATCTATATTACCCTTCAACTAACTCAAATATGAGTCAGCCCCATGATAAATTGTCATGGAACCATCTCATATTATGGAATTAATCAGTATTATAAAAAGACACAACAAAATTTACCTTGCAACACGCTGAGAAAGTCGCTGGAAGGGCAAGCTCTGGATAAAAACGATCCCTGGCCCTGTTAGAATAGCTGTCACTAGGTTGTCTGCCTACAATTTCACAATATCCAGGGCTTTTAGCTGATTAAACACGAAAAATGTTGTTGATGAAATATAAAAATTTATATGAAATACATGATCCCGAGGACGCATGTATTGATCCTCGTATTAAGGGAGTAGGGATATTGTAGAGATGCGAATCGGTAGGTCAATAAACACTATCTCAAATTCCGGACTAAAACTGAAAAAAATATAGATCAAACGATCTTACCCCAAATACTGCCCTTCTCATGGGACCGTTATATTTGACTTGTGCATTTATGGTGGTTGTCATGGCAACAATGCATGAAGCATCAACAGCAAGTACTTCTCCTACCTCCAAAATTTTCTGCACAACTAACCAAAGGAGTAATGCAAGATAAGAACCCATGTCATACATTTGGCCACTATTACTTGGCCATTTCCAATGGAGTCAAAGAGTATGTGTGCTACTTTCAAAGAGTTGGTCAAATGGGTCGGTCACTACTCTTTGGTTCTTGATTGTGATGGAATAAAGCAAATGGCTCACTAGAGTGTGTGCTTCTTTCTATTGTGAAGTACCAGTCCTTTGATGTATTTACCGACGTATTTATCATTTTGGGTAATTTGGAAACAACCTCTTCGTGTTGCTAAGACAAGGGTAAGGCTGCGTACATCCGACATCCCCTTGCCCCACAATTTACGGGCCTTTGCAGCACTGGGGTAATGTTGTTGTGAGAACAGAAGGTTGGAGAAGGTCCTTAGAATTACTTTTTAATTTGAAAATGGGGATAGTTAAAACCCCAGTAGGCCAGTATATATCAAGAGTGTAGATTCATCTTTGAAATATAATAGCTCTCAAATATCATTTCTCAAAAAATCAATACCGAAATAAAGACAATGATGAGAACGGCCCACATTAGGGCAGATGTTCTCACAGCAGTTGAAGTCGCATAAGGTTTCATCAGCAAACACCAATACTGCAATGGTCCTCATTTTCTTTAACTCATAGTCATCAACGACGATTTTTACAAGGTCCTTTGAACAAACACAAACAAAGAATATTGAACAAAAGAATACAGAAAAAATTACAGATCAGTACCAGATCCACCGCCGACTATGAAGGCAAGTCCCTGACCAGAAAGCTTCTGCCGCAAAAAGCTCTTCAGAAAGCAATGACATTCATGAGTTTGAGAATTAGCTCCAAACATTGTGTCTACATAGATTTATTCAGAGATCCGAAAATAAAAGCTAATTTTTTTTTTTATTATACAATCATGTTCTCTGAGCATCTATTGAAAGTAGAGAGGCACATGATAGCTGAAGTAAAAAACTTTTAAAACAAATTAAAAATAGGATGATTTAGCAACTGACCTCTGCACCAGCTACAACATTACGCGCCCTCAGATCAGTAGTACTGGTATTAGAAACTTTAACGTCATTTAAGGAGCACAAAAATGCATCTGGCTACAGAAAATCATAAGAATTGGATGTGATTGTTAGAGAAATGGAAGAATACAAGAAAATACACATTACAAAAATCAGAAACCAAAGCCCTAGATATCAATTAGCAGATTTTACCTGGCACAGAAGTTCTCCACCAAACATTGCGAGATCAATCTATGTAAAAAGATGACAAGAATGAAAGACCGTTAAACCTTTAAACCAAGCTTAAGGTTCCACAAAATGAATAAAACTAGTTCCAATAGACCAACCGGTAGTATTCTAGCAAGTGATGGTGCAGCAATTCCAACAAATCCATCGGTGGACCCTGAATTGAAAAGAATAATGCTAGTGACACTCTTGCCAAAGACCCAATGCAATACTCCAACCTCTTGTTCAGGAATAAAAACGTTGTCCATTTGAATGGACCCAGATGTGTAACACATAGACCCTGTGAATAAATTGAATTAATTCTACAAGGAACTTACAGTAGCAGAGTATCTCCAGCATTGAATATAACGCAATAAACAATAAAAAAAATTCAGCTTTGTAAGTGAAAGCAGATCAAATATATCTCTACAATTTTGTAGAAAAAAAATACATCTAAAGTTCTTCAAGGGCCACATTACCAAAATTCAAAAGTTTGTAGACAAAAACTGAAAAGATGGAAGAATTTCATTCCAAATCAAGCCAAATATTAGAGCATCATAGTAATCTACTCAAGAGTCAAGAAGCGCAATGCAATGTGCACATATAGACAAGTAGGAAGCACGCACACTTCTCCCATCTAACGTGTCCGACACCTTAGACACCGATACATGCGCGAAACACGAAAATATGTGTCGAATACTTAACGAACCGTGTCTAATTTTTTATTAATATTTTTTTCTAACATTGGACACTCCTCGGACACTCGAGGACAATTCAACTCAGCATAATATAAAAAACCATATGATGTATTTAAATGCCTTTTATGATAAACTCATGATTATTTTCTGCATACATGACACATTTTCTGTATATGTTGGAATTTGGGTTATTGTTAATCTAACTGTCAGGTTTTAATTAAATAGCATAGACTATATGATTTGAATTTTTGTTTAAATTAATATAAAATGCCTTTATAAAATAAAATTGTAGTTCTATAACAACAACAAAGCCTTCACCCCTACCTAGGTCGTGGTCGGCTAACTAGAAAAATAAAATTGTACTTCTATAACTATAAAATACATATTTAATGAAATTTTTAAAAACGAGTCCCATGTCCTACATTTCATGAGATGTCGTGTCACGTGTCCGTTTTGTATCCGTTTCGGTGATAGCTAAAGAGCAATATACTCTAAATGGGAAACTACAAAGGAAGGAAGGAAGGTGTGACCTCTACACTACATTGCACTATGCCTACAACTACCTTCCACAACCAGACTATAATGAGAAACAATGAAAATCATCTTATTATGAAAAACTTGAAAATCACGAAACATAAATTATTCATCACTGTCTCACACTTTCACTGAACCAACATAAGCAGCAGTCACAGGCGTCACACTCAACAAACTGCAATTCACCTCACTTCTTAAAAGGGAAAAGAAAGGATTGCATAGCCACAGTCCACAGATATAGGATGAAACTGTACACACATAAAATTTGAGAATTGAAGGCACACCTGGTCTAGCAATTACTTTCTCCTGTGGCTTCAGCATGATCTGTTAACAAACCATTCCGAAAAATAGAATCAAGCTTTTGCAATTAAATGACAAGTTTAAAGTCATATTTACTGGAAAGTCGGGCCTAAGCAAACGGTTGGCATACCTGAACAATCTGAGCTTCTCCACCCAAAATCTGAAAAGGTGTGACAGCTTCTTGTGGGCTCTGCATGACATCAGATGAGGTTAAGGTAAGAATCTAGAGGGACAAGTCATGAGCTAACATATAACACACACCAGAATGAGAAGATTATAAAGAATGTAAGGAAGCATCAAACATCAACGAGTTATAAGAAATTAAACTATATGTTTACAGCCTTTCCAGGCAACTCACACTCGTATACCTATCAAGGAGAAAAGAGAAAGGGATTCATAATATTCCAGTCCTAAGGCTATGGCGACTCGAGTGTGTCTAGACGCACTAAGACGATGCCAAAATGCCCAAGCCACACCTTGAGGCATGACTTGCGCATAAATTGCAAGTACTGACGTAAATTACTAGGTAACTTTCATGATATTCCCTTTATTTCTTTTATTATAACCCTTCCCCATTCTCATATCTTTATCCTTTACTACTTCCATGTTAACCCTGAGAGTAATTTACCAGAATAAATTGTTTTAGAATTTCAACTAGTTTGCTAAACAATGCGCTTCCTCTAACTGAGGCATGCCCGTTGCTTCGTGCCTTGCACCTTATCACCATCGCACGTCATGCCTTTTTATGACAATATTCCATAATTGAACAGACCCTAAGAGGTGTTGGGAAATCTCAAGCACGGCATATATAAACTATGTTTCCAATTCTTTGAATAGCTTTACTAAGGCTGTGAAATTCCTACACCTACTTTTTCACACGGTATCAATCAAACTATCCCGCGAGAGTGGATCAAATTTTTTCACAAGCTAGGCAGCTAATCCCTCCTCGAGGTTGGTTCCCTCATACCTACACACAATTTTTCATCCAGTACCGTGTCAAGCCAAAGCACCTCTATTAGTATAGTATTCCTTCTTCAGATCCCGAGTTAATAGTCTAGCCGTAGGAGTGTCCAAACTCCAAACAAGTAGTCGTCCCAAAACATGTCTATTCCGGTATTCCCCAACACGACTAATCTAGGTAACCAAACAACTCACTCGCCACCCGTGTGCTTCAATCAATGTCAAACAAAATATTCAATGATACTCATCGTGTCATCAAGCTCTTAATCAAACGAATCAAAGTAACCAAACAACTCACTCATACTGTCATACACTTCAATCAATGTAATACTGAACACGAGTGTTCAACTTAATTCATCGCGTCATCAAGCCTCTACAAATTAATCACAGTAACCAAACAACTCACTCATACATTTCTAATGTAATATTGAACACGGAGTGTTCAATTTAATTCATCACTTCATCAAGCTCCTAAACAAAATGAATAAAAGTAACCAAACAACTCACCGATACACTTCTATCAATCTAATATTGAACACGGAGTATTCAATTTAATTCATCACGTCATCAAGCTACTAATTAAAATGACAGGGAGTAACCAAACAACTCACTCATACACTCTTATCAATGTAATATTGAATGCGGAGAATGTAATTTAATCAATCGCGTCATCAAGCTACTAATCACATCTATCAAGGTAACCAAACAACTCAATCATACACTTTCATCCACTTGATATTAAGCACGGAATATTCAATTTAGTTCATCGCGTCATCAAGCTCCGAATCACAGCAAATCTAGGTAACAAAACAACTCATTCATTCCAAACTGACAGAGCACTACCCCTTGCACCGCCAAACACATGGCGAAGGCATACACAACTCCGGAAATCAACTCTTAAAGCTAAGACATTTCCTGGATCTCTACATATCCTTTAATTCTTTAAACACCTTGTTTTCCGATCCTAACCTCCTAATTTCCGCCAAATTGATCCAGCAATAGATTTCATACACAATGCACTCAAATTCCGCAAACATTCTCAAATACTATATTAGTGTAAAACCGTTTTACAGAAGTCAAATTGACCAAAATATCCTCCAAAAGCTAATAACTTCCGTAAATTGTATTACGGAAAAACCGTCTCACTGTAAAACCGTTTTACACGAGACTTTCTCGCCGAAATAATAAAACTACAATTACAATCAACGTACTAAATTAGTAGTAGAGATGAAGATATACCTGATAAACATAGGGTTGAATAGGAGTATTGAAGAAAGGAGCCGCCATTAAAATTGAACTATTAAACTATACACTTATTATAATTAATTAATTTATCGTTAATGAACTACCTCAAATTGACCACATTGAAGTATTGAACACCAATTTTGACGGAAATTGAAGAACAAATTGATAGTAGTGATGAAAATTGGAAAAGAGAGTGAAACAGACTACAGAGTTTGGAGTTGTAATTCCCTGTTTTACCCTTCCCGGTCTTCGGTGTTTATTGACTGGATAAAAATTGACCCGACTTTGAGTATTTGACCGAAATGTAAATTGACAAACTGATCTGTTTCAAGAGTTTATTATCGCGAAATGAATTTCGATTAATATGATGAAAATAACACTCTTTCTCAAAATTAGTTGACTCGACCAATTACCCAAACGCTTGAATTCTCATATGACTCGCATTCGATCTAATAGACCTGGTTGCGGACTTGCGGGTCTACTTGTTTCGTTTTTTGGGTGAGATTAAATGAAGGGCATAGTTGTCATTTCGAATGAGCTGTTATCTCACGTCAGCAGTGGTGATGACGTGTCATATTATGGTTGGTGGATAGTGTGTAACTAGACGTGTCAGTTGGTATCATATTTCTGTTTGGTGGATTTTGTCACTTCAAAGTTCTAAGTTCTAACCACGTCTGGTGTTTGTGGGTTTGACTTTTGAGTAAAAGGCCCAACTCGGTTTAGTATTGGGCTAAGCTGATACCACATGGACAACATTGCCCACATTGAAAATAAAATAAAATAAACGCACAAATTGATACGGTTTTACAATAATATATCAATAAGTCTTGCTTGTGACGGGTCGGATCTTGCAACGGGTACTTTGTGAGAGGAAATGGGTAGAGGGGACAAGGTTGACACCCCCTATGTGCTTCTCCACTCACCCTTGATGGGTATTTTATAAGAGAATATGGTACCCGTCTTAAGCTTAAGACGGATACCCCCGTCTTAAATGAGAATTTGTGATAATATATTGTAAGATCTATGATTTTAGTGGTTTAAGTGGGTAGTTATAAATTACTTTCAAATTAATTTTTTATTATAAAACTGTCTTTTAAGAGACCAACTGGAAAACATAGTGCATATGAGAGTATACAACTGTACAAGAGTTACACATCCATTTACTAGTTTAAATTATATAAATACTCCTTTCGTCTCGGTCATTTGTTTACCATTTTCATTTTAGGATGTCTCATTCATTTGTATACATTTCTATACTAGGATGATAATCTATAAATAATTTGATCACCCAATGGGACTATTGTTCACATGTCATCCACCAAAAAGTATCACAAATGATCCCCTACCATTTTCTTAATAATGGTGTCAAAAACAAAGGTAAACAAATAATCGGGACGAAGGGAGTAACTTTTTTTTTTCTTTTCAACGTTATAAAATAAAAAAATACTCCCTCCTATTGTATGTAATCTTCCCCTTTCATTTGGGCACTTGAATTAAGAAAATGAATTTGAACCACACAAAACAGTCAACCCCACATACAATTAAATATGAACCACACAAACCACATCCCAAAAAGAAAATAGGGAAGAAAACCTGAATAACCCAAAAGAAAAATAGGGAATAATACTCTGAATAGGAGGGAGTAGCATTCTAAAATAGGATTACATTGAATCGTTTTTTTAAATGTTGTTATGAGTAAAACCTATCATCACATAGTGGTCTTACATACGTAGCACCTAAATCAACACAAAAGGTCAGTAACATTTGAATCCAAAAAGAGAAAAAAACCTCAAAGATCAATTCACATAGCGATTTTGTCAAGTTTAATATTTAAGAACGACTTACATACGTTCACAATTCGTATTTCAGTTAGGCAGTACTTATGATTTTACCTAGAGATGAAAATAATTTGAGCGGGCCCGTCAAGCCCTCAGATTCAGCTCGTGCTCAGTTAAACCGAGCTTGAGCTCGACCGATTGGCTGAACCCGAGTCGAGCCAGAGCTCAGAAAGGCTCGGCTCAAAACCTCATTTAAAGTTATATATAATATTTTTTATATTGCAATATTAGTTTCATTTAAAATTATATGTTATTTTTGACAATTATAAGTAAATTATAATATACGTATTATTTATTTATATTTTTATAATAGTTATACCCATTTCAAGCTAGACTGATAGTTGAGAGCATGAATAGTACTCCCTCCGTCCCGGTCAATTGTTGTCATATTCCTTTTCAAGGTGTCTCGGTGAATTGTTCTCATTTCTATATTAAGATAAGAATCTATTATATGAGTAATTTGATCACCAATGAGACTATTGTCCACTTATCATCTACTAAGTGGAACCAAAAACAATCTTCACTTATTTCTTGATATTTATGCCAAAATAAAAGGACAACAATTCACCGGGACAGAGCGAGTAGTATACTAGTAGACCATCGTACGATTAACCTACTACCCAAAAGCTTGGAGCATACGTGAAATCATAGTTATTCATTTTACTTGTACCTTTTCCTGGACCTTAAGTGGTTGCACTGGTCCAAAGTTCTTTCTTTATTCTGCAGAAATAAATGGTAGTATATGGTTGTGGTCCATCTACTCTTTCACAAATTCTCATTTATGACGGACACTATCCATCACAAGCTTAAGACGGATACCATATTTTTTCACAAAATACCCATCAAGGGTGAGTGGAGAGCACATGGGGGGTGCCCACCTTGTCCCCTCTACCCATTTCCTCTCACAAAATACCCGTCGCAAGATCCGATCCGTCGCAAGCAAGACCTACGGCTACTCTTTAGTTCCACCCCAAGTCTTCTCCTTGAGTTTCAACTCTACTCGTTTGAATTCAAGTTTATGATAATTACTTTTGTTAGTATTATTTTTCTAATTTTTTTTCTAAATTAATTGTCCCAATTTTAAATTTGATATGCTAAATGGGTGAACCGCACAATTAGCCATAATCTTCTAGGTAGCATTTTCTCTATCAAAATGACATTACCCTCGTTCTTTTTAACTAAAAAGGATAGTAATTTTACCCTTGTTTCTTAAATCCTTCTTAAAATGGATAGTAGGACAATAAATGTGGAAGTAATTTTACCTCTATTTCTTAAATCCTTATTAAAATGGACATCAAGACAATAAAAATGGAAGGAAGGTAATATTATTTTAACGGAGAAACTAGAGTTAGATAATATAAAAGTAGTAAGGAAAAAAGTAAATGGACCATTTGCAAAAAATAATGTCGAAAAGAGAAATTCAAAGAAACTAAAAAAATTGACAATGAGATATGATAAGTGATTATCTCACTCTACTTTCTCTCATCTCATGTTGTTGGGATCATTATGGGTAACTTGATACATTGTGGCGTCGTCGTACGAGTACGACTGTTTGGAGCCTCTTTTAGTGGGCTTGTTACTAGAAGGGACGTGCACATTTTATGGTCCAGGTAGTGGTCGAGAAGCACATGTGCGGTCTTGTGATTTGTAGCAAGCATCGGGAAGCCTTGTAACTTGTAGAAAACCCCCTTGATAGTGATTGAGATTGACACAAGTGATGATATTGTACTTGCTTAATGTCGTTATACATTTGTATGATTATATGGACTTGTCACTCAAACTACCAATGTTTTGCATATTGATTTCTCTACTCAACTTTGGTTGAATGTTGTCTTTTGTGAAATCTTTTTTAAAACTATATACGGTGATCATTTGAGAATTTTTGATCTTGCGGGGAGTGGGTAGCTTGGCAGGTGTTAGCATTGGATGCGCTGTATGTGAACGGGCACGAGAGAATAGACGCGTCAGTCCGAGTTGTTAGTCTGTTAGTCATCAACTTTAATTTGTGAGCTATTGGGTTATTGTATTAATGTTATGGTTTCGGTTTGTTACTTGGTTCATGTATTGGTACTTTTGTTTTGTTATCGATTACCTTGTTGTAGTCACAATCTCAGGACACCTAGATGTAGCCCTCATATCCATCAGGATACCCGGGTGAATGAGAGTGTGACAATTTTGGGGATTAGGTTGGTCGGTGAGGAGAAGTGGGGGATTTTTGGTGGATGCAAATTTTTTTCAGGGGTTGTATGAGGGGAAACGTTTAAACTGGCGGTGACAATAAGGTGAGATCCCCGACAACAGTGTCGGGGTTGGTGTAACGCTTTCCTTTTCCTTTCCTTATTTCATTCTTTTCCATTTGTTGAAATGTAAAGCCCTTAATTAAGTTATTCAGACTCAGGAGAGACATTCATCGCTAGAACCCGAACAAGCCAATTCAACTTACCATTTTTGTTACCACCAATCTATAGTTTTGTTACTACCAAGCCAACTTACTATTTTTGTACCACACAAATCTATAATTTAAAAAGAAAGATGCATGCCCAAACTTTTTTTTTACCCTCACTATCATTCCCGTTAGAAGTAATATACAAAGGCTAGTATATAATGTGGTCTATGTTCAGTGTATTATAGAGTGGCCTTCCACTGCCTCTTAAAATAATCTCACCACTAATTGCGTAGTTATTATGATCGACCATTGGATACCCCATTCACCCATTGGTCTTCATCTATATAATGAGTGAGTTAGAGTAGTAATTGAAGGACACACATGTGAAATCCCCATCCTTTATATCCTCTTCAATCTCCCACTAGTTTATGAACACACCGTATGTCCGTATGAGTTCCAACTCTATATCATTGAGTACACATATATAGGGGTAGTGTTGTGTGATCTTTGAGGTCCATATCGATTTAATTTGTACCGCGTACTCGGGACGATTTTGTTTTTCATTCAGTGACCGTCATACCACGACAGAACAACATATATTCTCTAAACATATATTCACCCCTATAGTGAACCTATATTTTCAACAATTCTCAACTATCAATTTAAAATTTAAACTATTGGTTAATACTTTGAATATATTATCACAAATTTAATATATTCAATGTATAATAGAAATATGAAAGTGAGATATATTCGGACATACCTATGACAAGTTAACTATATGCTCTTTGTTTGAATGTTTAGGTAATTATGTTATACTCGCTCCATCCTTACCGGACCATTTATTTATCTAATCTTGGCACAAATATTAAGTAGAGATGTGAGAACTACTTACAATTAATTTTATTAGATGATAAATAGACAGTAATGTTATTGAATAATCGAATTAGAGAAACCTTCTCAATATAGAAAATTACACAAATTTGTACTCTAATTTGTTGAACCTCCAACTCCTCCAATACTTTTGGAATTAGGTAAGAGGGGTTGACTTGACTAGGTTGTCCAAAATAGTTATTCTTACCTCGTGAGCACTCTTCCAATACAAGTATTTTCCATTCTTTTTATGTTTCTTTGGATCTAGACATCTAGTTACTGATTTATTCTTTTGGACCTTTTCCAGAATTTTTTAAAAGAGATTATAGTCTTACTATAAGTCTATAAATAATCACAAATCCAACTATATGTATGCTTTAGTAGATTTGCCTGATGCCAAGCTTGTACTCCAAGTTTTAATAATCTTAACAAAATGTGGCAACAGTTATTAACTTATTATTCCGTCCCTTTTGTTTACCATCTTTACCACTTTTTTTAATGTTACCCTTGATCACTTTCTACTTTCCTTCATTTGTCACCCTCCACCACGACTCTATTAGACTTCGCTTTCCAAACATAGTACAAAATAATTATTAATCTCCTCTAAAACAAGGCTATATAAGGGGCCGTTTGGTTACATATGAAAAATTACAATGCCTCGAAAGCTCGAACATGTGAACTAGAAATTGTTGTTTGATTAAATGTAGACATTGTAATTTATAGGCATCTCTACTTACTTAGGGGAAATAGTTAAAATATTTATCTATTATAGGCATCTCTACCTACCAAATTTCAAAATTTAGGGTAAGATTATTGGTAAGTTTTGAGACAAGACTCACATGAGTCTTGAGACAAGACTCACTCAAGACTCCCAATAATCTACCCAAGTCTTGACACAGTATTAAGTAGAGTCTGAGGTGAGTCCGGCTGATAATGTATAGAGTTTGAGGTGAGTCTGAATAATAGAAAAATAATAAAAGTTAGTGCAAAGCTGACATGGCTTATTATTCCCTTATATGAATTAAAATTCTTGTGTTATTTAGAGGGTAACCCCCATAAATGAAAAGTTAAAGTACGTAATTAACTAATTATCAAAGAAACCCGTTTTGCAATACATGGCTTATTATTTGTGTAATAGTATCGTCTTAGTAGAAAAATATTTGTGAATGTCTTATTTATTATTCCCCCGTCTCGGTGAATTGTTGTTCTTTTATTTTGGCACAAAGATCAAGGAAAGAGTGGGGCACTATTTGTGATTCCAACTAGTGGATGACAATTGGACAATAGTCTCATTGGGTGATCAAATTACTCATTGAAAAATCTTCTTAATTAATATAAAAAGGACAACAATTCACTGAGACACCCTAAAAAAATAGGACAACAATTGACCGGACGAATTGGGAGTAATAACAATAATAACTAGGGGCGTATTATTTTACATCATACGACAACGATCTCCATACAAATGGTCAATCGTATATTACCGATCCCCCTTTTCCGGGGACAAAAATAATGTTACATATTATATTTAGTGATCATACTCGATCGACTACCTACTTGAATTGTACTCTCTATCCCAGTAAATTATTTAGACTTATTTTATTTTGTAAGGGAAAAATAAAGTAAGGTGAAGTCGTCTCTAGAATTCGTATCAAAGCTTGCAATCATATAATGTGTAGGTGCATGATACACATGGACAAATAAAACGAAAAAGAGTACGAAGGTGGGGATCAAGATATACGATATATATAGGCATGAAAATTAAAGCATGAAAGTGAGGGTTTTGGGGTATTAATCATTTAAGAGTAAAGGAAAGTAATATAATCGCACTTGTTTTCCAACTCAAAAGAAACATTAAAAGTGTCTTAATTACTTCCCTAGCCCATAGGAATTTTCTACCTTTTTCTCTAGTGGTTTTCTGTAAGGATTATTTGTCTCACTTTTATGTCTTATTCTGTGTCCCACCCCATTTATCTTATGACACATCAGCTATTGTAAGAATAAAATATACAATATATATATATATTAAATGATTGATGTATCAGAATGTTTATGGAGTGAGACACAGAATGGGACACCAAATGAACAGAGGATCTCAACTCGGTTTTCTCTATTTATTTTGCTAACTATTGTTAGGCTATGTTTATCCACAGACCCAATATTAGTCTTAACTACAGTAAAATATTATTAGTTTATACTAACGACTTAACTCAGACTCTTTTATTTCTTCCACTTTATCCCTCAGACCCATTAGAATTTTCACCAAAAATAATTAGGTCCCACCAAACTTACTTTATACACAAAGAAAATACTATTGATGAGTCTTAACTTGGGTCTTGGATTTCCAAGACCCATTCTCAGACTTTTCTACCGCTCATGCACTTTATTCAAGGTCTTAGACTCAAATGGTGTAGGTATGAGCATAAGACCATTGCTCAGACTCTTCTTCATACTTCATAGTGGGTTAAACTTAGTCTTAGTCCCCTTTGGATACCAAATTGTCTTTCTCTTCTTCCTCTTAATATTGGAATGAAATAGTAGGAATTCAAAGACGTACCTATAAATGATGTTTTAGGAAAGCAAACATTCCTCAAGTTTTTTTTTTGTTTTGTTCTTTTTTTTTTTTTTAATATTTATTTATGCTAAAGTGTCATGTTCAAAAATTTCAACTTTAAGTACTCCGTAGTAAAAACCGATGACTAACCTTAATTACTTTTGAAGGGTAGCGAATAGCCGAATACTAGTCTGCTCAGTACGGACTACGGAGTATAAAATGAAACTTTTTATAAGAGTTTTAATTGGTCCATATGTATAGGAAACAATTTGATGGGGGTTTCACTTTTTAAGGATCTTAAGTTTTTTTTCTTTCATTCTATCACAGTGCATTTCACTTTAGATTTTAGGCTCTTATGTATTAAAATGTTTAATTTAATTAACATAAAACCAACCATATACTAAAGTACGTACATAAAAAAATTGCTAAGTCTGCAACTCCTCATATTTTAAAATGTTTTAAAAATACATATATTCATACATTGCAACGTCTAACATATGTTCACAAAAAATATAAACACTAAAAATTAATAAATTGAAAATAATAACTATAGTTAAATAATAAATTGCATTACAATTACAAAAAAAAGAGCTACATACCCTAACAATGATGAGCTACATACTTCTAGTAGCTTGAATATGCCCAATGTACATAATTAACCACAGGGGCGGACCGAGGGGTGCGCACAGCACCGCACGTGCGCCCCCTCGATTGGCGGAATATTTTTTTTATTATAAAAAATACAGACATTTAAGTTAAGTAAACTATCTGTTCCCTAATATTCATTGTTGCTCTAGTGTCTCAGCGGCCAAGTTATTAGTTTTCCAACCTGAGACAGTGTGTTCGATTCTCCTTTGAGACACATTTTTTTTTCTTTTGCTTGCTTCTATCAACAATGATTTTCCCTTGTTATTTTCTTACTTTGTAATCTTTTGTGTAATTACTAACTATGTAAGACAATGTTTAATATTTAAGCACTTTGTTAAATTATTTTGTTTGACATCTGGAAGAGAGGCTAGATTACCCCAGTCTGATTAAAATGGGCACTCACATGTGAGAAATGTGTGAAGAAATCCAATATTTCCTCATGTGAATTGACCCACATTGATAAAAGAGGAAATAGTTTATCACTTTATAAGACAATAGGTTACTCCCTCTATTGCCAATTGATTTTAGAGTAGTGGAACCTCTTTGGACTTACGGAGCAAAGTCTCTCTGCTCAGTACATACGGGTTATATAGTTGTTCTTGGGTTCGACAAGTGACCCATCAAAGGGGCGAGTGTGGTGATAATTAAGTTTCCTAACTTATCTCGTTAAGTTTCGTTATCGGGACTCGTCTGCACCCGTACGAAGGAGTGTGTGAAAGTGTAGTTTAATTTATAAATCCAATGAGGTTTTATTTCAAAACGAACTAACAAAAAAATTCATATATATTACTCCCTCATATTCAGGGTATTCTTCCTTATTTCCTCTTTGAGTTATTCATGTTTTCTCCCCTATTTTTTTTTTGGGATGTGAGGTTGTGTGGGTGTGTGGTTCATATTTAATTGTATGTGAGGTTGAGTGTTTTGTGTGGTCCAAATTCATTTCCTAAATCCAAGTGACAAAATGAAATAGGAAGATTACATTGAATAGGAGGGAGTATATATTTGGATATATAAAGATGTTAATTGTTCAGCATATCAATATAATATATGTAGGTTGTGTTTTGGAATCTATAAATAGGTAAATAAATCAAGATTCTCAAAAGATATAATATCTCATAATTCTTTAGAACCGTCCTTTAATTACATAATAATAATGTGCACTTTTAAATGTCACACTAATCAGATATTTAATATTTGTTTAAATACATACGTAGCTAATACAATTAGTGAAGGTATATATAAACAATGGTCGCGAGAGTAGTGAAAGTAATAGTATTAGCAGCAGAAATAATGAAATTAATATTATTAAATGCGGGAATAATGAAAATAACAATAACGACACCAGGAGTAGGGAAAGTAACAATAGTAGCAAGTAAACGAATTTAATGAATGTTGTAGTAATAACAACGTGATAAAGTATGAAGAATTAGCTAACCAATCTATATAGAAAAAATATTTTTATTTATTTAAATATATAAACTTAATAAAATTAACCGGTGGAATCAAGTTAACCACAAATAGCGAGAGTAATGAAAGTAGTTATAATAACCGCGAGAGTAGTGAACGTAATAGTATTAACATTATACTAGTTTTACCCCGTGCAAGATTGCACGGGAGTGTTATTCAAAACTGTAATAAACTATATTTAACTAAATAGATATGTTATTTATATAAAGTTTGACAATGAAGTATTAGATTGATCAGGTGTTACATTTACGTTACAAATAATAACTATATTCATATATATGGTATTCATTTCAGTTTTAGTTATGTATTAAAACTTTTGCTTTAAAATAAACATGAGTATATGTTATTTCAAAAAAATTGTAATTTTTAATTATTTTACTATTTTATATTAGTTTTAATAGCGTTCTATTTTTTTTATATAAAAATGTACCTAATTTCGGGTCGAGTCATGGGTTGGTCCTAAACCCGGCCTGGTGTCCACCTCTAGCTATAAGTTGCACACACTTTACCATCTTGTATGTACCCTATTTACTCGCCTTATCATATCAACCCCTCAGCCCATATACACATAGCAAACCCAAGTAAAATATGTGCAGCATGAGTTTTAAAACCGTGGACTCATATACACATACCAAATCCTCATCAAATTTCTCCAATCTCCAAATATAAACCACAAAATTGTAAAACGCCCCTCTCTCTCGGCCGATTGTCTGCCGCGCGCCTTTCATTCACTCCTCCTTGTTAGCATCCCCAAATGAACAAACACATGTTTCAATCTAAGTTGATTATTTCAATCTCAATCCAATACCACCATTCTGCTTAAATGTCTTCATTTTAGCCCGTAAAAATTATAGTAGTAGTCTACAAAATTAGTTTAATATTGGTTTCTAATGAATTTATTTTACTTTTGGGTTACGGTATGACAATTAATAGATTTGTACGTTTAATTAGGAATTAACATATTTATCTTTTATATTATTTTAAAAAAAAATCAATTTTTTCATTAAGTTTTTTTTCTTCCTTGATATTTTTCTTTTTCGTCATATAAAACTCCGCTTTTTTGGGTTTATGTTTTATTTTTTGGGTGAATAAATTATGTCAATACGGAGTATTTATTTGTGTTTCTGACGCACAACATTACCACCTCAAAAATTTGGTCCTATTTTATTTACATAAATTGAAACTAAAAGTCGTTTTTTTATATTTTAATAACCAAATTAAATAAGATCAGTTAAATGATGTGTTTTTTTTATATTTGATTTCTTCATCATACAAAATTTATTTCTATAAATATTAAGTTTAAATCGGACATTTTAGATCCATGTTTTACTCTTTGTTTTCTTTTGAGTTCCACAGGGAAAGACATCTTGTTATTATTTTCTCTTAATATTTATCTATAACAAATATTTATCTATAACACAGTTTTTTTTAATATAATTACAAAACATATGGTAATATGATAAAATATTTATTAATAAATAAATATATAAAGAACCAACTTAAAATTGACAAATACAAAGTAGTAACTGTGAATAAAGTAGTAAAATTAAATTATGTTTTGGGGTTTCAAAGAATGGCCCACCCAAAAAATGAAAAAATTGTTGATTGATGATGCACGAGAATGCAGGAAATGTTTGTGCTTTAATAGAAAGAGGATTGCACAATTTTATTATACCATTCATACTGCATCATACCGTATAATGATCCAAATGTTGGGTTTTTTAAATTTTAATTGTACCAATCCTGGTGTATAATGTTCCAAAATGTTGGATTTTCTAAATTTTTTGTATAAAAGCGTATGATCACATTAATATCCATTTAGTGAATTGTCGTAATCCTCTCACGTTTAAAGTTAAATAAATTTTCGTCGATTAAAAAAATCTTATCAGGCTTTAAGTTAATTAAATCACGTCAATTTAAAAATTTGTAATTAAATAAAATATCAAATTTGAAAATCTTGATAAATTAAAGATTAAGGATGAGTAAAATAAAAATACTCCAGAAATTGAGTACAAAGTTTAACAAAAAAATGTTGTGTAAATGTGGTGGGTCTCACTTGGGAAAAAATAGAAAGTGAGGATAGAGTGATGGTGTGGCTTCATGAGAATGCAGAAAATGCTTGGGTTTTAATAGAAGAAGAATGTTATGAATATAATAATATCGGTTTTTCTAACGTATTAAGAAGTTAAGTATGGAAAGATTCATGAGATATTCTCACTAATTATGAAAAAAGTATATGTTCATACTTGCATTTTTGATGAGAATATCTCATGAATCTTTCCATACTTAGCTTCTTAATGTGTGCCCTTAGGGCACACGTTAGAAAAACCGTAATAATATTAACAGCGGGAGTATTGAATACATCTCATTATTAGTTGATATAATTTTTTATTTATCATAATTTCAAGATATGTCATAGAAAAGTATATCATAAATAATAAATATAGGGTTATTAGTTAGACAAATCACACGCAAATGAAACTACTTCATACAAAATAAATTTTATATAGAGGTATTTCGAGTTGGCAACAAACCTAGTTATTATATACTCCGTATATCGTTATTCTTTCCCACACATAAACCAAAGCAATAATTAACCCTTAACAATTCTCAAAAATACCTAAACAACCCAAATAATATACAATTTTGCTAAACATAAAATCTTAATAAAAAAATAACTCGAAATTAAACGACACCAACTCGACTTGAAACCGTACGCAACAATAAAATGGCAACCACATACAGCTATACCATATGCAACTAATTAAAGGCAGCTACGTTGGATTCATTTCCGCCTCATTCCTGAAAATTGCAACGTATATTATAATTGGTGCTTAATGAAATTAAAATGACATCTACAGTCTACACCTAACTATTTGTTAATTTCTACACAAATTCTCATTTTAAGTGGTTTAAGACGGGTCAAATACATACCAAATCACATTACTAATTGCCTAGAAAATTCCAAAAGTTTTGAATTTATTACCATCATTTAAGCTCTATTTGACAAAACTAACTGAAAAGTTAGCTGAAACCTGAAAAGGTACCTGAAAACTGAAAAACTAACTAAAATCTGATAAGCTAACTGATAATGTAGCTGGTGAAAAGATAACTGATTATGAAGAAAATATTTGGCAAACTAGCTGAAAAGGTAGCTAATTTTTAGTAAAATGACATAAATATACATTTTAAGTATTTATTATAAATTGAAGGGACAAAAAAGTAAAATGAAATAAAACAACTACGAGTAGCTTATTTCTCAAATGCTACCTTGAGTAGCTTTTCATTTCACCTACCGAGAAAATACGGTAGCTGAAATTTTGGTCAAATAAGCTACTTTGGTCAAAGAAATAGCTTATTTATCTTGCCAAACAGAGCCATAGTAGTATTTAACCCGTCTTAAATTTTAAACGAATAATAACCATTTTAAGCAACCATGTAACTATTTGGGTCAATTATTTTAAAATGCACACTTTCCTCCTGCAAATATAAATGATTTTATAAAATGACCACATTATTGATTGATTGCACCAACATATGATGGTGTATATATACGTCATTGTCAATGTCGGGGTGTTGGTACTTGGCTATTTCCTAAATTCCTAGTGCGTTTTGTCTTATTTGCCGTTTGTTCCAGTAGGTAGCTAATTACGAGTACATTTTACAAGTGCTTACAGGTAAGATTTTCAACTATGTATTTTATTGTTATAATTAAACTAATTATTGGACTAAACGAGCGACAGTCAGCAATACATTCATGGCGAACCTAGCTGGTGGCAAGGGGTAGCCGCCGCTATCCCATCGGAAAAAAATCAGTTTATGCGGTAGTAGTTTCCTATCCCAAGTCTGTTGGTAAAGGAATAAGTAAAACTAAATGCATTTAATAAGCATGATAATTGATGTGGTAAAGTATGTAGTGCACTGCATTGGTAGTTTAGTGATCAAGCCTTGTCACGGGCATTATAGTTTTTTTTTTCATTTCCTCTCAAATAAATTCCGTAAAGCAACTTTACACAACAATTCAACAATTAGTTTTTGAACTTTGATTAATTTGTTATTTATTGCAAATTTTTAAATTGGTTATGTCTATTATATTGTGTATTAGGGAGTATGCACTTTGTTTTATATTTTACCTAATAATTATGTTTTTTTTAATAATGGTTAGATTTTTCTAAATCGTGGAAAATGAAGATAAATTGTCCATTCGTAATGTGAAAATCTTAAGCTATTACGGAGCAGTGGTTACTAGTTTTTGTATCACAAAGCTACAAAATAAAAATTATAGTCAAAAAATAAAACAAAGGTATAATTAGTTGTGAATTATAAAATGAAATATTTATGTTAGTATCAACCGTTCATTTGAATATTGATTGTGCGTTTGTATTTGCATTTTTATATGTTCGACATATTTTTCCGTGACTTACATTATACGCTTAATATTTCGCTACATACCCCAGACTTTTAATCCTAGGTTCGCCCCTGAACACATTATTTTGTCTTTACATTTTCTCGAAACAAAGACATATTGTATTATTATTGTGTTTGATAAACATAAAAAAGTATAAAATATTCGTATAATTTTTTGTCTTAACTCATTCTTTTATCATTCTACTTCAATACTTTAGGTGGACCGAAGGTCTGAGCTAAACGGACAATCTAATCTAGGGTAAAAAATATCGAAGGTTATCTTTTCTACCTCATATTATGAAACAATACCGATAATCAATTTTATCATTAAGTATAAATTAAATACTAAATTTATTTTTTCTTTCACCGAATTTTAAAAACCGTGCAGTAGTACAAGATACACACTTGTAAATGAATAAAAATATAAAAAATTAGATGATAATGATTAGGGGTGGTCAATGATAAGGGTCTGTCTGACCTGCCCATACCTAGCTTGTCGGTCGTGCCACTTTTCACCTAGCCTGGTGGACCCCTACCCGGCCTGCCCAATACCACGAGTCGTGCCGGTCGGACACTTCAAATTTTACATGGCTCTCCCAATTCCCGCCACAACCTGAACCCGCCCTAGGCCCGCCAACCCGCCACCTATATATTATCTACCCTGGGTCGATTCCGGGTCCACCTTCACCAAGCTCGGCCCGACTCATCCCCCACCCGGACTGGGTTCAGGCTGACCTAACTTCTTTCCCTAGCCGTTTGACCACCACTAATCGTGACCTTCTTCCGCCCAGCCGTTTGACCGTCCCTACCCCTAATCATGAGGTAGGAGGTGTAAGAAATTGAATAATATGAATCCGAGAAACGTGTTCTCAGTTTTCACTATATACGAAGTATACTATAATAAATTATTAGATATATTGTTGTATTTCCTTAATAAATATATAAAAGACTCCAATTGGCTCATCTTGACTTATACTCCATGTTAATTGAATTTTAAAAGTCAACCCACCTCTCAAAAACTACACTGCTTTGCTTCTTTTCTTTTTCCATCCACAATGCCAGGAGTTTAACAAACTCTGAGCTGTTGCTCAGCTTAGGAAAAAAAAGGAAAATTCTCGTTTAACATGGATATATTTGTTTTTACCTTAAAACGGGTTAAATATGTTCATGTGAGATCAATATAATAAAAGCAAAATATATAGGAAACAACATAATATTTGTCTTATGTCTATGTAACCCATTTTGTAACACCCGGAAATGTACCCTATTTTTCTAGTAGAAATATTTTACGAAATCTTTTCAGCAAATTTAAGTTTTAATTTATAATTTTATGTTCCGAGTCGAATTTAGAATTTCCGAGTTCGTATTTGGAATTTCTGTGAGATTTCATGAAAATCCCGTCTTAAGTCGAGTGTGACTTTTCTTGACTTTTGAGTCGAGTTTGACTTTTCTTGACTTTTGAGTCGTTTTTGACTTTTGTTGACTTTTGAGTCGTCTTTTGACTTTTCTTGAATTTTAAGTCGTCTTTGACTTTTCTTGAATTTTAAGTCGTCTTTGACTTTTCTTGAATTTTAAGTCGTCTTTGAATTTTCTTGACTTTTAAGCTGTCTTTGACTTTTGTTGACTTTCCGACTCACCCTTTACTTATACTCCCTCATAACCTATTTTCCCCTCATTTTCCACTTACTCCTTCTTCCTCATCAAAACCACCAAAACCTAAACTCCTCTTGATTTCGATCTTATAATTCGCATAGATCATTCGTTCTTTGACGGAATTCACGTAAGTTCGTGCAACGGGAGTATGTGACCAAGCCAAGACACGAGCCATGACACGAGCTCAAGACAAGACACAAACTCAAGACAAGACTCAACATCAAAACAACAACCTACATTCAGACAACACCATGACAAGCTATGACAATGTTCTATTCAGTCCAAGCCACAACCACTTCAAGCCTGCTAAGACAACATCACCACAACCAGAACAAAGCCTAGCCATCCACTTCCCAAGACTAGGCCACAACAACGCTCAGCCAACAGCCCAACAAACCCAACACAACAAAACAGCCCCCAGCCAAAAACAGCCTATCACTGCTTTTCTAAACAAGGTCCATGGGGCCCCACACAATCAAACAAGCCTAACCAACCCTCAAACCTATGTCTTGGGAAGGTCCTCTACAACTTTCCCCAGTACTTCCCCCCCCAGAAACAAACACACAAAAAGTTAGCTTAGGGACAACTACAAACTGTCCAGGAATTCAGCCTTTTGCAGTAGTTTAAATGTCACTATCAAACTTTCCTATTTTGAACAAACAAGCTCGAGGATCTTTTAGCAGACCCTTTGGCATTCATCCAACTTCAGTTGAGCTCAAGATTCAAGCCTGGAAGTCCACTCCTCCGCCAGTTTCAACCTAAACAACCCCATTAAGGCAGATTGTCTCATTAGACTGCTTTTCTACTTTATTGCTTTAATTCTGAACAATGTAGCTGTTATTTCTGTTTCTTTTGCAAGCCAATTGTGGCCCTAGGATGTATTGAACGAGTAGGATGTAATCTCCTTGCCTATATAAGGCCATTTCCGAATGAATGAAAGACAGATTTGAAGTAAAACATAAAACTGAAACCTTGTTTCTGTTGCATCTCTTGGCTGTGTGCTTGAGACAACTTCCTTTGCTTTGTGCTTGGAAGGGAGCTTGGGTCCTTAGCTGTGTGCTGGGATCACAGTTCAACCCTCAATCATTGGCTTTGTGCTTTGATTAAGGTCCTATCTTAGTTCTTGTCAATTAATCCAAACAGAAAACAGAGTATTGCAAAGTGTCTGAACTTCATTCAAATTGTTAGTGTCTTAGTTGTTTTTCTGAATAGTTTCAGTGCAAATTGGTTATCAGAGCTTTGGTTTGTGAGTTCATCTACCTAACTACATTAAAAACACAAAATACAACCATGAGTGAAGAGAGAATCACAGGTCTTGAAAACACAGTTCAAGATCTTGCCAGAACTGTAATGGAGGTCTCTAGATCTGTCAATGAACTCCTTGAGGGCCAACAGAACAATGATACAAGGGGAGGCAGAGGTCGAGGAAGAGGAGCACCTTTCCCACAAGGTGGAGTAAGGAGGAGACAACCTGTAGATCAGTTTGAAATGTCAGATTCAGATGGCTCAGATCACAATCTTCTCAGACACCAAGACAAAGATATCAAGGTAGAGATTCCTGACTTTCTAGGTAGCTTGAACCCTGATGATTTCTTAGATTGGCTAAGGTCTGTAGAAAGAGTCTTTGAGTTTAAAGGATACACTGATAGAAAGGCTTTTAAGGTTGCTATCATGAAACTAAAAGGCTATGCCTCACTGTGGTATGAAAACATGAAAACCTTGAGGGTTAGGGAAGGGAAAGAACCTGTAAAGTCATGGCTCAAACTGAAAAAGAAAATGAGAGCTAAGTTTGTCTCTAGGGACTACACTCAAGACATGTTCATTAAGCTTACTCACCTAAAGCAAGACCAAAGACCTTTAGAGTCCTACCTAAGAGACTTTGAACAACTCACTTTGCAATGTGAGGTTGTTGAGAAATCTGAACAAAAGATAGCAAGGTTCTTAGAAGGGTTGGATGAAAGGATAGCTAGCAAAGTCAGGCTACAAAACATATACTCCTTTGAGGAAGCTGTCAACTTGTCTTTAAGGGTAGAAAAATTGGGAAAAGGGAAGGCCAGTGCTTCTAAGACACCTTCCAGAACCCCCACCTTCAAGCCTTTTGTAGGAGTTAAGATAGGAGAACCTGTGGTTCCTGTTAAGACTCCTTTCAACCTTGATAAAGGCAAGGCTGTTGAGGCAGGCCAAAGGAAGACTACCCCTCTCAAAAAGTGCTTTCAATGTCAAGGGTATGGGCATTTTGCTAGAGAATGCCCATCTAAAAGGGCTCTGAGTACCCTAGAAGTAATCCATTGGGGAGATGATGAGGTGTTGGTCTGTGATGAGGAGATGGAAGAGCCTGAGATAGAGGCTAGTGAGGAGTTGATAGAACCTGATGCTGGGTTAAGTCTGGTGACTTGGAGGGTGATGCACACACAACCCCAACCCTTAGAAGAAGATCAAAGACACCAGATCTTTAGAACTAGGTGCACCATAAAAGGGAGGGTGTGTAATCTGATTGTGGATGGAGGGAGTTGCACCAATGTAGCCTCTAAGACAATGGTGGATAAACTAACATTGGCCACCAAAGACCACCCTCAACCTTACAAGCTTAGGTGGCTGAACAAGGGGGCTGAAGTTAAAGTAGATCAACAATGTGTTGTTCCATTTTCTATTGGGAAAGGATATGCTGATGAGGCCTTGTGTGATGTACTGCCTATGGATGCTTGTCACCTTCTATTAGGGAGGCCATGGGAGTTTGATAGGGATGCCATACACCATGGGAGAGACAACACTTACACCTTCAAGTATGGGAAGAAGAAGATCACCCTAGCACCTTTACCACCTGCTTTAAAGATCAACCCAAACCCCATGAGTGAGGCTTCCAAAGAAGTCATGTTGATAAGTGAATCAGAAATAGCACAAGAGCTAAGTGAGCTACAACCTGTATACATATTGCTAGTCAAGGAGACTGGGATGAGTATCATTGATATCCCTGAAGAGGTCAAATCTATCCTAGAAAGTTATGGTGATGTCTTCCCTACTGAGCTTCCTAGTGGACTGCCACCACTTAGAGGGATAGAGCACCACATTGACCTAGTGCCTGGAGCTATCTTACCCAACAAGCCAGCCTACAGGAGTGACCCTAAGGCTACACAAGAGCTCCAACTTCAAGTAGGTGAACTACTCAACAAGGGCTATGTCAGAGAGTCCCTCAGTCCTTGTGCTGTACCAGCCTTGCTTGTGCCAAAGAAGGATGGGACTTGGCGTATGTGTATTGATAGTAGGGCCATCAACAACATTACCATCAAGTATAGGTTTCCCATACCTAGACTTAATGATATTCTGGATGAGCTAAGTGGGGCTCAAGTGTTCACTAAGATTGATCTGAGGCAGGGCTACCACCAAGTGAGGATAAGAGCAGGGGATGAATGGAAGACAGCTTTCAAGACTAAACATGGGCTCTATGAATGGTTGGTGATGCCTTTTGGGTTGTCTAATGCCCCTAGCACCTTCATGAGGTTGATGACAGAAGTCCTAAGGCCTTACTTAGGCAAGTGTGTAGTGGTTTACTTTGATGATATTCTTATTTACAGTTCAACTAAGGGAGAACATTTGCAACATCTGAAGTTGTTGTTTGAGGTCCTAAGAGAAAACAAGTTGTATGGCAAGCTAGAGAAGTGCACCTTCATGCAGCCTGAGGTTTACTTCCTTGGGTTCATCATCTCTAAGAAAGGGGTAGCAGTTGATCCTGAGAAAGTGCAAGCAATCAAGGAATGGCCCATTCCCCAAACTGTTACTGATGTAAGAAGTTTCCATGGGTTGGCATCTTTCTATAGGAGGTTCATACAAGGGTTTAGTTCAATCATGGCCCCTATTACTGAGTGCATGAAGAAGGGAGAGTTCAAGTGGAATGAGAAGGCTGAAAGGTCCTTCAATCTGATCAAAGAGCTATTGTGCAAGTCTCCCATATTGGTTCTACCAGACTTTAACAAACTCTTTGAGGTAGAGTGTGATGCCAGTGGTCTTGGCATAGGAGCTGTGCTTACTCAAGAAAAGAAACCTGTGGCATACTTTAGTGAGAAGCTAAATGGGGCCAAGCTTAACTATTCCACATATGACAAGGAATTCTATGCCATTGTGAGGGCATTGAATCATTGGGGACACTACTTGAAGCCTAAGCCTTTTGTGCTTCATTCTGATCATGAGGCTCTCAAATACATCAATGGACAACACAAACTCAACCCCAGGCATGCCAAATGGGTAGAGTTCTTGCAATCCTTCTCATTCTCCAGCAAGTATATAGAAGGCAAGAACAATGTTGTAGCAGATGCATTGTCTAGAAGGTCTGTAATGTTGACCTTCATGGAGCAAAGGGTGTTGGGGTTTGAATTTATGAAAGAGCTCTATCAAGAGGACCCAGACTTCAAGCATGAATGGGAGGTACACCAAGAAGGGCAAGTCAAGAAAGGGAGCAAGTACACAGCTCAAGAAGGATACTTATTCTATGGAAACAAACTATGTGTGCCTAAGGGACCTTATAGGGGACTACTGGTCAAAGAGGTTCACTCCAATGGCCTTGCTGGTCACTTTGGGGTACAGAAGACCTATGACATCTTACAAGATCAGTTCTATTGGCCTAAGATGCTCAGTGATGTGCAAGATGCCCTCAAGAGATGCAGATCTTGTCAACTAGCCAAGGCACACTTTCAAGCAGGCCCTTACACACCACTTCCAGTACCCAACAAGCCATGGGAAGACCTCAGTATGGACTTTATTGTAGCCTTACCTAGAACTCAAAGGGGAAAGGATTCAATCATGGTGGTTGTAGATAGATTCAGCAAGATGGCACATTTCATTGCTTGTAAGAAGACTGAGGATGCATTGGGGGTAGCTGAACTATACTTTAGGGAGGTTGTCAAGTTACATGGGGTCCCTAGAAGCATTGTCTCAGATAGAGACACAAAGTTCATGAGCCATTTCTGGAGAACCTTGTGGAAGCTATTGAAGACTAGGTTATTGTTTAGTACTTCTCACCATCCCCAAACTGATGGGCAGACAGAAGTCACTAACAGAACACTAGGGAAGATCTTAAGGAGCATTGTTTCTAAGTCATTGAAAGATTGGGACCTCAAGCTAGCACAAGCTGAGTTTGCCTTCAACAGAGCTCCCTCCAGCAGCACAGGTAAAAGTCCTTTTGAAACAGTTTATGGCACTAATCCTCTCATGCCTACAGACCTAGCACCAGTCAAAGGAAACAAGGCAAGCTATGATGCAAAGAAAAGAGTTGAGCAAATGATACAGATTCATGAGCAAGTCAAGAAGCAGATTGAAAGGTCCAATGAGTTGTACAAGGCCAGGTCCAAGGGGCCTAAGAAAGCAAGGGAATTCAAAGCAGGAGATCTTGTATGGTTACATTTAAGAAAAGAGAGATTTCCAGACAAGAGGAGAAACAAGCTCATGCCAAGGGCTGATGGACCATTTGAGATATTGGAGAAGATAGGCACCAATGCTTACAAGGTGGATCTACCAGGAAGCTATGGTGTACATGGTACTTTCAATGTTGGAGACCTGAGTCCTTACCATGGTGAATCAGATGATGAGGGTGAAGAAGATTTGAGGGCAAATCCTTTTCAAGAAAAGGAGGTTGCAACGGGAGTATGTGACCAAGCCAAGACACGAGCCATGACACGAGCTCAAGACAAGACACAAACTCAAGACAAGACTCAACATCAAAACAACAACCTACATTCAGACAACACCATGACAAGCTATGACAATGTTCTATTCAGTCCAAGCCACAACCACTTCAAGCCTGCTAAGACAACACCACCACAACCAGAACAAAGCCTAGCCATCCACTTCCCAAGACTAGGCCACAACAAAGCTCAGCCAACAGCCCAACAAACCCAACACAACAAAACAGCCCCCAGCCAAAAACAGCCTATCACTGCTTTTCTAAACAAGGTCCATGGGGCCCCACACAATCAAACAAGCCTAACCAACCCTCAAACCTATGTCTTGGGAAGGTCCTCTACAACTTTCCCCAGGACTTCCCCCCCCAGAAACAATCACACAAAAAGTTAGCTTAGGGACAACTACAAACTGTCCAGGAATTCAGCCTTTTGCAGTAGTTTAAATGTCACTATCAAACTTTCCTATTTTGAACAAACAAGCTCGAGGATCTTTTAGCAGACCCTTTGGCATTCATCCAACTTCAGTTGAGCTCAAGATTCAAGCCTGGAAGTCCACTCCTCCACCAGTTTCAACCTAACAACCCCATTAAGGCAGATTGTCTCATTAGACTGCTTTTCTACTTTATTGCTTTAATTCTGAACAATGTAGCTGTTATTTCTGTTTCTTTTGCAAGCCAATTGTGGCCCTAGGATGTATTGAACGAGTAGGATGTAATCTCCTTGCCTATATAAGGCCATTTCCTAATGAATGAAAGACAGATTTGAAGTAAAACATAAAACTGAAACCTTGTTTCTGTTGCATCTCTTGGCTGTGTGCTTGAGACAACTTCCTTTGCTTTGTGCTTGGAAGTGAGCTTGGGTCCTTAGCTGTGTGCTGGGATCACAGTTCAACCCTCAATCATTGGCTTTGTGCTTTGATTAAGGTCCTATCTTAGTTCTTTGTCAATTAATCCAAACAGAAAACAGAGTATTGCAAAGTGTCTGAACTTCATTCAAATTGTTATTGTCTTAGTTGTTTTTCTGAATAGTTTCAGTGCATTACTGGTTTGGTGATTCCGTTGGGAGACGGATCGCACCATGAGTTCCCCCTGTACTTATCTCGCTACGTGAGGGATTTGCACATTAATGTTCCGGGTTCTTTCGCTTTGGTGAGAAGGGCTTTCAACGCTTGTGGTTGCGGTTGTGGTCAATATGTCGTTTTTCTAAAGCAAGGATGGTAACCTGAGTCTACTGAGGTGTTCGCTGCGGTGGCCCTCCGGTATCTCTTTCCCTTATGATTATCTTGTACGTTGGTGGGTACATGCGAATACTGACCCTAGACTGTTTTATAAAACTGATGTGATTCATTGGGAGATGGTGAGCAAGTGATCGCAAGGTAATCGATAGAGCTACGTTCGGATCTAGAATGGGATCACCATGTGTGTCTTAGCTTTTGCTTAGTATTGGAGTCACATACATTGATTAATGGTTTTATTATACTTTTACATTGTTGAGTTTGGACTATTGGCGAGACGGTATACCGTCTGTATTGAGAACATGTATTTCATATTTAAACATTGATTAAATAAACATTGTTTCTTTTTTCGATTGAATTGATATGTACTACCTCGGGTAACCGGTATGGTTGCACTCCCTCTGGTAAGGGGGTCCTGTAAGTCACCTTATTGTATAGGGCTGTTACAAAGTGGTATTAGAGCGATCGATTTTGGAACACCTAGAAACAAATGAACCCAATGAATTAGGAGTGTCTAATAAAATGAACCCGGGTAAGAGTCATAGGGAGCTATGGCAAAGATTTGGGAGACGTCCTTGAATCGCACTCTTGCCCCTATATCTCTTACTTGGTCACCATGGGAATTGTCGGGGCGTTATGTGCATTTGTTGTTCTTAATGTGTTGCATGTTGAGAATATGAGAATATGTGAAATGGAGATGGATGTGGAATGGAGTGGGTGATGAATTGTATCATGTGTCTATCACATGAGGATGACATGAATGGTGTGATGGGATATGAACCACATGAGATGTGGCATGATTGTGTGATGTACATAAAATATGATGGCATGATGATGAGCATGAACGCAATGTAATGTGTTAAACGGTGTTGATTTTTGGCGTTAAAATATGTTATTGTTAACGAGCATGTTATATGTATGCGTTCCATGGGATTATGTTATGTATGTGATTATGCATTAGAAGTTGTTGTACGGGGGCTGTAACATTGCATGACTCGACCAAGTGGGGGCAGGGTACTCGACCAAGTAAGGGCTACTTGACCAAGTCCCTTGACACTCGATAGAGTCTGGGAAGCTGGTGTGAAATTTATGTGGTGAGAATAGTGACTCGATCAAGTGCATAGTGACACTCAGCCGAATATATGCAACTTCAGCGAGTACCATTATGGCTCGACCGAGCAAAAGTCCTTGTATATTTTGGACCATTGTTTTTTTGGTCACTCGATCGAGTGTACGTTGATATACTCGACCGAGTGTATGTGACTCGACCGAGTGCCTTTTTGGACTCGATCGAGTAAAAATATCTGAATGTTTAGTTAGAATTCAGTATTTGGCGCATTAGACCGAGTGTGGTTGGCTTGGCCGAGTGGCTTGCTGCACTCAACCAAGTGTGTTTATGTCAGGACTGTAGTCCATTTTTGGCCGTTGCATTGTACTTACATTTTCCATTCTTATTGAGGATATCATGCCTGCAACAAGAGTTAGCGCGTCAGCTGCAACTTCAGAGTATAGTGTTGAACAGGTTTCCAAACTCGTCGAGCAGAATAAGGCACTCACGGAGGCCCTTAAGAATGTGGGTGGTAATAGGGAGGTGGTAGTGAATGCTACCACCGTAAGCACTGCCATCGCCCGTCACCGACTCACTACCTACGAGGGTACCGGTGTGCCGCATCTATTAGATTACTGGCACCGCGAGATGGAGGGTATCTTCGAGGTCGTCGAATGTCTAGCAAATATATGTGTAGAGCAAGCCGTGTTCTACCTGAGGGGTCACGCGGGAAAGTGGTGGTTCAGAGTCAGAGAGAGAGAGGCTATAAAGGATTACTATGAAGGTGAAAGGGAAGTAGGAATTCCCTAGAGATATTTTAAGATAGAGATGAGGCTGGAGTTTGTTCCCGAGCATGGGAGGGGGAAGCTGAGGTCCGAATTTGAGATCTTTCAAATGGCTTAAGAGATATCCGTGATGGATTAATACAACAAGTTCACGAAGTTGGCAAGCTATGCCGATGAGATGCAATTGAGTCAAAAGTCCCTAGCTGAGAAGTTCTTGAAGGGATTGGTGTTTAGGGTCATGAACAAGCTACCAGTGCCGGTTGCTTTTGATATTAAAGAGGCCTATGAGAAGGCGGGACATGCTGAGACATTTGCAGTTATGACGAAGGAGGCTAGACAGGCGATGGAGGGTGGCAAGAGAAATGCGACAAGGAAAGGTACAGGAAACTCTACCTACAAGAGGGAAAATTATTCGCAAGCCAGATCCTATTATGGTAATAGTGGCTATCGTGGAGGACAGCAGTCAGGAGGGAATGGTGGTAGGGCTACTAGTGAGACTTCTGGTATGAAGTGCTTTAGTTGTGGCGGTATGGACGACAGGAGGTTCAAGTGTCCATCCGGGGGTGGAAATAGGGGTTACAAACCCTCATATCAGAGGAGTTATTCTCAGAGCATGGCAGTCAAAGTGAGACCGGCGGTGGAAATAACAACTACGGTGGTTATGAGAGGTAGAGCAACAACAACAATGAAGAGAACTAGAGCTCGGCTTTGAAGACTGTAGCATCTGCAAGCACAATGCAAGGGGTGGGCAGTAGAACATTGTTAAACTGTTCATGATGGACAAGCAAGGGGCAGAGGCGGACGTGCAGGTTATTACCGGTACTTTCCTTTTTAATAGTGTTCCTTCTTTTGTATTATTCGATTCAGTGGCAACCCATTCTTTCTTTCAAAGAGACATGCTGTATTGTTGGGATTGGGTGGTAGTGAGTCTTTAAATGATAAAATTAATTATACCTTCTGGGGAGTCTATATCATGTAATAAGTTGTTTAGAGGGGTGTCTGTGGTTGTGGGGGAAGTGGACTTTCCCGTTGATTTTTTTGAATTCCCGTTTGATGGATTTGAGGTCATTCTTCGAATGGATTGGTTGGGTAGATATAAAACTAATATAGTCTGTCATCAGAAAAAGGTGTCATTAAGGGGTCCGAAGGGAGTTAGGTTGTCGTACCGAGTTTTCATGGTGAAGCCTCAGGTGAAGATGATAGCGGCTATTACATTGAAACCCTACCTGAGAAAGGGCTACCCTATGATCTTATGCCATGTGAGAGACACCAGAGTTGAGGAGTCGACATCAGACCAGATTGGGGTGTTTAGTGAGTTCAATGTTGTTTTTCTAGATGAGATCCCGGAATTACCTCCGAAAAGAGATGTGGATTTTAGCTTAGAGCTGAAGGCACGTAGGGGACCAATTTCTAAGGCACCGTATCGCATGGGACCAAAGGAGCTTGAGGAGTTGAAGAAGCAGCTGAATGAGTTACTGGGCAAGGGATACATTAGACCTAGTGTATCTCCGTGGGGCGCGCAAGTTTTATTTGTGAAGAAGAAGGATGATAGCTTACAGTTATGCATTGATTACCGTGAGTTGAACCATGTGCCGGTGAAGAATAGGTATCCATTAGCTAGGATTGACAATCTCTTTAACCAGTTGAGTGAGGCTGGGGTGTTTTCGAAGATAGACTTGAGGACGGGGTATCATCAGCTGAGGATAAAGGATAGTAACATCCCGAAGACGACATTTCATTCGAGGATAAAGGATAGTGGTATCACAATGCCGTTTGGGTTCACTAATGCACCAGTGGTATTCATGGATGTTATGAACCGGATCTTTAATCTACATTTGGACATGTTCGTGGTGGTATTCATCGATGGCATCTTGGTCTATTCTAAGATTAAGCAGGAGCATGCATAGCATCTAAGGATCGTGCTGCAGACCTTGAGGGATTACCAATTGCATGACAAGTTGTCTACATGTGAATTCTGGTTAGAAAAGATGGCATTCTTGGGGCATGTGTTATCAAAGGAAGGGGTAATGGTGGATCCGAGTAAGATTAAGGTGGTGTCTAACTAGGAGGCACTAAAAAATATGGCTGAGGTGAGAAGTTTTCTGGCTTTTTCTGGGTATTATAGGAGGTTTGTGAAGGACTTCTCGAAGATAGCTAGACCTATGATGGCGTTGATGAGGAAGGACAACAGGTTTTGTTGGGATGAGAGTTGTGATATGGCGTTCTAAACCTTAAAGGAGCGGTTGACCACAGCTCCTGTTTTGGCATGACATGAGGGGAGCAACAATTTTGAGGTGTATACGGATGCATCAAAGTATGGCTTGGGGTGTGTGTTGATGCAGAATGAGAAGCTCATTGCTTATGCGTCGAGACAGAGGAAGCCTTATGAAGAGGATTGCCCTACTCATGATCTTGAGTTGGGAGCGGTGGTATTTGCGCTGAAGATTTAGAGGCACTATTTGTATGGTGCCAATTTCAAGGTGTTTTCAGAGCAAAAGAGTTTGATGTACATCTATACCCAGAAGGAGTTGAACATGAGGCAGCGGCGGTTAATGAAGTTAATAGGGGATTATGACATGGAGATTATCTACCATGAAGGAAAGGCTAATGTAGTTGCTGATGCCTTGAGTCGAAAGAGTGTATATTCTTTGTGCACGGCGATGTCTTTGATGAGGTTGAGGGATGAGGTAGCGAAGATGGAGATTCATGTGATTTGAAAAGGGGATGCTACTAGTGATATGATGATTGAACCTGGGTTGTATGATGATACTAGGAGCAAGCAGTTAGAGGATCTGAAGATTCAGCAGTAGAAGAAGAGAGTAGAAGAGGATACTACTCCTAAATTTTCGATTCATGGTGATGGGAGTTTGAGGTTTAAGGGCCGATGATGTGTACAGAGCGATCCAGAGTTGAAGAAAGTGATTTTGACTGAGGCTCATTGTACTCTATATTCGGTTCATCCGGGTGGGGATAAGTTATACAAGGATCTGAAGAAGACTTTTGGTGGCCGGGAATGAAGAAGGAGGTAGCTGACTTTGTTGCGAGATGTTTGGTATGCCAGCGAGTCAAATGGGGGCAAAGGAGACCGCAGGGTAAGATTTAGTTCATAGATATGCTAGAGTGGAAATGGGAGTCTATATCCGTGGACTTTGTCGCGGGACTTCTGAGGTCGCAGAACTGGAATAACATGATTTGGGTGATTGTTGATCAGTTGACCAAGTCAGCCCATTTCGTGCTTATGAAGGATAATTGGAGCAAGATTGAGCTCGCGTTGGCTTATAGGAAGCAACTGCAAGAGCTGATGGGAACAACATTGAAGATGAGTACAACATTTCATCCTGCGAGGGATGGCCAGACGGAGAGGACGATCAAGGTGTTAAAGGATATCTTGAGGGCTTGTGTGCAATCTTTTGGTGGGATCTAGGAAGATAAGCTAGATTTGATGGAGTTCTCTTACAACAACTATCAATTTAGTATTTGTATGGCACCGTTTGAAGCTTTGTATTGGAAGAGATGCAGGATTCCGGTTTGTTGGGATGACATTTCTTAGGAGAAATTTTTTGGACCTCAGATGGTTCAGGACATGATCAAGCAAGTGAAATTGATTCGCCAGAAGACGAAAGCAGCGCACGATCGCCAGAAGAGCTATGTAGATCTTCATCGTCGGGATATTTAGTTTCAGGTGGGTGACAAAGTTCTTTTGAAGGTGGCACCTATGCGTGGGGTGATGAGATTCGGGAAAAGGGGCAAGTTGAGCCAGAAGTTCATAGGTCCCTATGAGATTTTAAATCGGGTTGAGGAGGTGGCTTATCATTTGGCCTTACCACCTACTCTTGACCGGCTCCATAATGTATTTCATGTGTCTCAGCTGAGAAAGTATGTGAGTGACCCGTCTCATTTTCTTGAGGTTGAGACTATCGAGCTAGATGAGGTACTCACCTATGTTGAGGAAGCATTATGGTTTAACCATAATGTAAAGGAAGCATTTTGGGAGTCTGAAGCTACAACGAGGGAGAAGTACACGCATCTATTTGAAGAGGTATGTTCGGTTACGAGGGCATAACCTTATTCTTTAAGGGGGAACGAGATAATTGCATTTTGCTAGTATATGTTGTAGTTACTAGTATATGTCGCATTTATGTTGGTGATTGTTGATGGGTAGTATGCATGATTCATAGGTGATGTTGTTGTGTTGTGTCTTGGGTATATATGTTGTTGTGTCATAAGTTATGTGTTGTATTGTGTCTTGTATTGGTTGTCGATAAGGGTGTTCGTGTTGTAGGAGTCTGAGTTGTGAACTTCGGGGAAGAAGTTCTTTCTTAAGGAGAGAAGACTGTCATAATCCGTATTTCTATGTATTAGGGACTCGGCTGAGTAAGGCTTACTCGATGTGCACTCAGCCCAATAGAGGTTACTCGACTGAGTGGATCGGAGTTGGCTGATGGTTGGAACAGTATTCTTGTCTTACATACTCGGCCGAGTGAGATCGGCACTCGACCGAGTAAGTCGTACGTGACCAAGTACATGTTGTACTCGACCGAGTACGACGGATTTTGGGATTTAGTCAAACGATTGATTAAGGGTTAATAAGAGGAATTAACTTTCATAAATTTTGTTTACGTTTCTTAATCACAAACCCTACTCTCTCAAACCCTCTCTAATTTCTGAAAAACACCTTTGATCATCTCGTGTCGGATCCGATCTTTCACTACTTTGGTTGATTGCTTTGGTAAGTATTCATGTTTTGTGAATTGAAAGCATAGTAATTGTAACCCTAGTTAAATTGGCGGAAAGGGAATTGTTGATGTTGATTGTATGATTGTTGATGGTTTAGAAGGGGACTTCGTAGAGGAAAGCTTCTGATTGCTTGTTTCCCTATTCGCGAATTTTCAATAAGTTAGGGTTCTTCTTCTCATTGTTTTTATTACTAATTGATGTTATGAGATTATATAATTCTTGATATGTGATTAATGACGGTGTTTATGGAGTTCGGGTTTGGTGTTTGGAGATGTTACCATGGTTACTGTACTTAATGGTTTGGCGATTCCGTTGAGAGACGGATCACACCACGAGTTCTCCCCCGTAGTTATCCCGCTACATGGGGGATGTGCACAATAATGTTCTGGGTTCTCTCGTTGCGGTGAGAGGGATTTCGACGCCTGTGGCTGCGATCCACGGTCAATAGGTGGTTTTTGTAGAGTAGGGATGGTATCCTGAGTCTACTGAGTTGTCCGCTGCGGTGGCCCTATGGTTTCTCTTTCCCTTGTGCTTATCTTGTACGTTGGTTTTTATATGCGAATACTTACCCTTTACTGTTTTACAAAACTACTGTGATCATTTGAAGGATGGGGAGCAGGTGATCGCATGTAATCGATAGATCTACGTTGGGATCGAGGATGGGATAACCATGTGTATCTTAGCTTCCGCTTAGCATTGGAGTCCCATACATTGATTAGTGATTTTATAATACTTTTACATTGTTGAGTTTGGACTATTTGTTAGATGGTATGCCGTCTGTTTTGAGAACATGTATTTGATATTAAACATTGATTAAATAAACATTGTTTCTTTTATCGCTTGACTTGATATGTACTATCTCGGTGAACTGTGATGGTAGTACTCCCATGTGCTAAGGGGGACTTGTAATGCACCTTGGTGTATGGGGGTGTTACATAAGTAGTCAAACTATCATAAAAATCTCAACATCAAATTTTAACAAGCTAGTAAATCATATCCCGAAACAACATGTGTTAGGTTCATTAACCCTCTCATGAGACATTGTAATGAGGAACTAATTAACATGTTCATGTAGTTCTGCAAGATTTAGTGCATGCAATCAAAAAAAAAACAATTTCCTCACATTGTAGATGCCACAAAAATGGGCACTAAAGTAGGACTCCTTCCTACACTTTTTCTTGAGCTAAATAGATAATAGGATGAAAATCCTCAGGATTCAAGTATAGAAGCACTCCTATTAGTTGCACCTAGACTATCCTAATGTTGCAGTAAGTGTCCTCCACAATAGTGCATTTATATAATGAAACTCATTTGGAATATACATGGCATGATTAGTATATTTTGATACTCCACGTCAGTTGATTAACGTAAATCGGTAACGCTCGGCTGACTAGAGTTTGACGTTATTGTCGTATGACGACGGTGATCAACTGATCCCTTTAGGTCACACCTATAGGATAAGACCCAAATAGAATACTAATTATTTGTATACGATACAGTTTAAATAGGGCATTACATATATTTGATATGTACGTTTAGTTACGAGAGTTATTTATTGGAAATTCAGTTAGGAACTCATTCCACTTAAGTTTATTAGTCAATTATACGATAACTGACTGAATAAATTTTACGTCTTATTTTAATACGATAAAATAAGATTTAATTTAGTGATTAATCGTTAATTCATTAAATTAGTTGAGGTAATGCATATATTTTGAGGTAGAGGTAATTAGTTAATTATATTTACAAGGAGTTGTAAAAAAAATTAACTGGGCATTGTGGGATCCATTATATGGTAAAATATCACTTAAAAGTTAAGTACATATTGTTTATTAATTTATGTCATATAATTGTTATATGATCAAATTAACACTTAATTATAAAAGATAATTAAACATATGATTATAAGTATTTGTGGGGCAAATTTCAAAAATCAAAATGGACCACAATACACATGTGGAGGCCGGCGAATAAAATAAGACAATAATGGTTGTATAATGATAATGATCAAAATGGACCACAATACACACCTATAGGATTAAACATATGATTGTATAATGATAATGATCAAATATATTTGATATGTACGTTATTGTCTTATTTTATTCACATGCATAATGGAAGTGTATGGGATTGTATAATGATAATGATCATGTGTCATATATGTCATTATCATTATACAATCCCATACACTACCATTATGCATGTGAATAAAATAAGAAGAAAATCACCCATTTTGGGGATAGAGGGTGCCGGCGAAAAGGCCATTAAATAGAACAAAAGTTGTTCAATTTTTCCACTTTATTTCTTATGCTTATTTTCTTCTTCTTTCTAAAAACCTCCAACATCTCTCTAAACTCACATGAAAACTAATATTCATGTCATATTACTAGTGTAGTAATACAATAATATTAGTAGTATTAATGCTTACTTATTATCTAGTTAATAATAAGCTAAGATTATTTGGATTTAATCTTGGGTGCAACAAGAAGGAGACCTTCTACTTTGGAGGTTGTTTTATGGAGAATCATCCACTAATTACATGCTCAAGAACAATAAGAAGGAGTTCTTATTGTGCCCTTATTAACCGAAAAATCCCAATGTAAGGATGTTTTCGTCTTATATATTCTTTTATACTTTTATATTTGCGTGCATGATAACTAGATCCTAAATCATTAAGTTAATGTTATTTAATGAAATAATTAGAGGAGTCTAATTAGACATCTAGGACTTTCATGTGGTATCAGAGCTCAATTGGTACATGCATGTTGATTTTAAGCATTAAAATCGAGTTATACGATAATTTCGGTAAAATAGAAAATTTGTGTTCAAAAATGGTTTGCACGATATTTTTGATTTGCTTGCATACCTACTAACCTCAAAATGGTTGTGGTAAAATTTGGTGATTTTAGGGATTAATTTGCTATTTATTTTGATTTATGGCATTTAAATCATGTTAATATGCACTTTTTATGTTAAAAGTTAACTAAAAAAAGTTTCATGTTCATTCTGGTCATGAAATGTTTATATGATCTCACATACATGTTTTACATACTATATGTAAAATTTCGTGACTTTTAATTAAGTTTTGCATGAGTATTGATTTTTATGAGATAAAAGTCAATAAAGTAAGATTATTATGTTTATAAAATTGAAACGTCCTTCTCTGGTCTTGAAAATTTTTGGTAAATTTTATAATCTGATTTATATAATCTTGGCGAAATGTTATAATTTGTTTCACTATTTTACTATATTTAATGGTTTTTATTTGATAAAACCGTTGGATACATAGTTATTTCTTCATAAAATTAATTTAAATATTTTGGGTAAACTTTTATGGTTTTTGGAGTTCCTGGAAATCTTCCAGAATGTACAAAAGTTTTGGTTTCAAGTTTTTATGATTTTTATATTTTATTTTGGGTTTATTTCATAAATGTTATGATTAAACCTCTATATTTAGCAAATATGATCAATTCAAACTAATTAAATTTAAACAAAATTAGTGGGGACTAATTTGAGTTCTAAATCCATTTAGATAATTAGTTTGAGCTTAAATACGATTTAAGTGTTGATTATTGATTTTTAATGGTTAAAAATCAATAAAATCCATAAAACCGAGCTAGAATGAGCAAGATAAGTATTAAGGGCGATTTTGGCATGATAATTACAGGATTTTATTTATGCTGTTATTGTGGAGTGAATGAATGTCATTTATTTAATTTTTAATGCAAGTTGTACCTAGTATGGCCTAGATTATTTTAATCGGTATTACCCTTAATGTAAGGGAATACCGATTCGATTGTAATTTTATTTGCGATCTCGTATCGCCGTTTATAATAATTTAATTTCATTTTCTAGATCAAATGTAAAATAGGAATTTTATTTGTATCTTTTGCAATTAATTATTATGAAGCAGGAGATTCCCGAAGTCGGTGTTCCAAAAGACGGTGCCTTGTTCCATGAAGAGGCAAGGGGCCAAGGAGTTGGTTTCCGATTTTTTAATCGTCTAGTTAATTAGATTAGCTAGGTGGCCATACTAGAATTTATTATTTGCTTGGTTTATGTTTACCGCTCATGCCAAAATCGCCAACATGCATTTTTAATTTTATTTCTCGATTGTCAATCCAAAGTTATTCAAAATTCACCGACTTAGTTCGCTTATAGGGATGTTTATATTTTTATTTGTTAAGAATAAAACGAGGTTCACGAGTAGGTTGGCACGATGTTGGCACAAGGCGAAGGAAAAAGGCAAGTCTATTTTGAATAGTAAAGTCAAAATCCAAGCAAGGTGTCGAACCCAACAATTGATGATTCAATTCTTACAGTGTATGATACAAAAAAAGAATCTGCCCCAAGTTTTCTAAAAGGTTGGAAATTGGGTGTACTATCATCACCCATAATATCTATATGATCGACATTTATTTTGCTAAAATGCAAGTTTTGGGTATTAGATACCCATTATGGTTTTCATCAATGTATTCAATGCATATAATAAATCGTGCGACGACTAACCACGATTAAATGTCGACCTACAAGGGAAATATAACTATTGCAGTTTTATTTCTAAGAGACATATAAAAGTTATAATGTGATCAATAATCTAGTTTTGGATTTATAGGTATACTTTAATAAACGTTATTATGTACATGACCTCTAAATAAAGAATATAGTATCCACTTTAGTGTACGACACAGGTGTTTCACTTTTGTGAATGGAACAAGCGTTGTATCTGAAAGTCCATAGACCTTAATTAGACTCTTCTAATTAGTTGCTATATTACTTGTTAATTTAGTATTTAATGATCTATGTAACATGCATGCAAATATAAAGACATTTATATAAAGGAAGACATTTCCTCACATTGATATGGAAAATATAAGGGCACAACAAGAACTCCTTCTTGTTGTTCTTGAGCTACAAATATGGATGAACACAAGTAATCTCCAAAGTAGAAGATCTCCTCTAAGTTGCACCAAGATTAACCAAAATAATCTACCCTTATTATTAACTAGATAATAAGATAGATATAATACTACTAATATTATGACTATATTACTACACTAGTAATACTTAGTAAATATTAGTATTTGAGAGTTTTTAGTGAGAAGAAGAGTTTTAGAGAAAAGTAAACAAATTATGCACAAAATGAAGTAAGTATAAAAATGAACACAAATGCTCATTTTAAAGGCCATTTGGCCGGATCATGTAGTCCATATTTGGACTATTATTTTGTTCAATTTGATCACATGCATTAGAGTGGAGTGTTGTAGAAAAGATGATGATTGTTTTATACTTGTTATGTCACTTTCAAATGCTAACTAAAGAGTTACAACAAGAACAACAATCATCACCATTCTAACTACATCATAACCGGCCATGTTGGCCTAGTTGGATCCATTTTGATTTTTGATATTTGTCTCACAAATACTTATTGATCATATGGTTAATTATATTGTATAATTAAGTGTTAATTTGATCATATAACAATTATATGACTCAATTAAATAAATAATATGTACTTAACATTTTAAGTAATATTTTATCATTATATCAATATATAATGGGTCCCACAATGCTTGGTTAATTTATTTTACAACTCCTTGTAAATATAATTAACTAATTACCTCTATCTCAAAACCTCAACTAATTTAGTAATTTAACGATTAATAACTAAGTTAAATCTTATTTAATCGTATTAAAATAAGATATAAATTTATTAGTCAAGTATCGCATAATTGAAAAATAAGTTTAATCGAATTTGAGTTCTTAACTCAATTTCTAACAATTAACTCTCGTACATATCGAATATATGTAATGTACTAATTAACTGTATCGTATACAAATAATTAGTTACTATTTGGATTTCATCCTTTAGGTGTGACCGAAAGGGATCAGGTGATCACCGCCGTCAAACGACAATAACGTCAAACTCTAGTCAGCCAACCGTTATTGATTTACGTTAATCAACTGACTAATCATATATATAGTCAATAAATATCCCAATTATATTCCTTAATAAGATTTATTATGTGGCGCACTATTGTGGAGGACACCTACTCCAACAGTATCTTTGTATGCCTATACTTGGTCAATGGTTATCCCATACCACTCAAAGGTAATTATATTCTTGACCTAAAAATAGAAATTACATGTCATATAGATTGAAAAAGGCTCAAAATTGGTGACCCAAATCTAATCTTAATTCTGGATTGTGTAGCACATCTAAAACATTTGATATTGAATCTTATGGTATGTGCGAATCTTGTATTCAAGGCAAGATGATTCGTGCCGTTTTTGTTGAAAAAGAAATCGAACTGGTGAGTTATTAGCCCCATTACATAAGAATATGCGTGGTCCAATCACAAACACAACCAGAGATGGTAATGGCTACTTCACTTTATTTACCGACGATTTAAGTAGATATTGTGTTTGATTCTACTTAATGAGGTGCTAAGAGAAATCTTTGAAAAGTTCAAAGAGCTTCAATGTGAAGTAGTTAAACACCAAGACTATTAGGTAGTGGACTTACGACCAAATCGTAACAAGGAATATCTAAGTATTGACTTTTATTTTCACCAAAATTATTGTGAAATAGTTTCACGAGTTAACTTCTCTGACACACATTATGTGAGAAGGGTGTTGTTGCATAGAGAAACAAAACCTTATACGATATGGTTTTGTCTTTGTCAAGTTAATCTGAGCCACTTGACTAACTTTGGGCTTTTATTATTTTGCCTGCTATTTCTTTTCCCACCATATCAAAACACATTTAAAACAGTCGGGTTTATTTTCATATACGATATGGATAGGTAGCGTACCTAATTTATATGTTATCCGAATGAAACAAGTGCTCAATTATCCTACATTGATCACGAGAACAAAGCATTTGTAGCTCGTGATGCTGTCTTTCAATAAAAAATACGATTATCAGAGAAAATGTTTCAAGAGCCACAAATTGAGCATATGGTCCGGAAAAAGTTTCCTCAATCCTTGTTCAGAAATTGTTTCTTCGGAACCTAGGAGGTCAGGTCAATTTTATCACTCTTACTTTGATGGTGATGAATTCGTATTACTTTTAGAAAGTAACTAACATGTGACTTATATAAGACTGTTTCTAGTCCCAACTTTATGCTATGGCTTAGAGTCATGCGATTCGTAATGGACTCCATTTATAATGGTCAGGTATGTGACCTGGTAAATTTTACTTGAATAAGTACGACCTCTTCAGTGTAAATTGATTTTAAGATCGAAATTTGCATGGATGAACATTAAAATGTTTTCAAAGATGAATTGGTAGGCAAAGAGTTTTGCACCAACCTTAATTCTTCGATCCATTCGAATATACTTAGCGATTATAGCATTTCATAATAGTATGATGAAAATTGGATCTTAAGAACCACCTTCTTGAATACGATTCTCGAAGAAGTAGAATATTTTATATCCATCTGTGGGTTCGTAGATCTTAATTATTCTAAGTTAATTTTGCAAGCTTAAGAGGATGTCTTAAGTAAGCACTAAAGAGTTGTAATTAGTGTGTCACTCATGTTGTAAAATATTTCTCGATATCACGTGGAATTATATTCAATTCATGAAGTTTAGTGGGAGTAATATGTTTTTCATCATTCTTATATGTGGAGACATATTGATCATTTTAGATGATGGAAGATTTTGGAGAAGTAGAATACATCTTTTAGATATCTGGATTTATGAAGATAAATCTAAAAGAATATTAGCATTAAGTCAAAATTCTTATGTTGATAAGATCTTTGATTAGTGAAGTTGAACACATAATAATTAATTCCTTTTACTTCCGATGCGGGATCATTTATATACGCTGCGATGTATGCTCCATCCAACATTTCGCATGCTTTGAGCATGACAAATTTTTTGCAATCAAATCTAAGTGAGACTCACTTGATAGCCATAAAGAACATCCTTAAGTACTTGCGAAGGACTAAAGATATGTTCCATATGTTTGGAGTTTACAGGTATTTGTGTGTAAGGGGTTACACAGACTTCAATTTCCAAACTGATCAAAGTGATTTGAAATCACGAGTTGGATGTGTTTTATAGAAGATTTATCTGTTGGAAGAGCTGCAAGCAGAAAACACGGTTGGAAAGGTTCCAAGTAGGAGTGACATTTTCAAATATAAATGTCATGTATCCGCTGGAAGTGTTCCAGGCAGTTTATCATTGCGGATTTCACAACGGAAATGGAGTACATTGCATCATATGATGATGCATATGAAGATAGCTTGGAATCGACAGTATTGGAGGGACTAGAAGTAGTTCCTATAGTTGTAGATCCTATCCCATGATACTGGTAAAACAGTGGGAGCTACCTTTAGGCCATGAGTCTTAAGTCTAGATTCAAACCTAGACACGTACTCAGAATGTTTTATGAAATATGAGATTACGTAGACAAGGAGAAATAGCAATCAGATCGATGGGAAAGATGTAAGTATTGCTAATCCACTAGCCATGCCTTTTCCAGGCTGAACATGATAGTCATGTCATTTCAATGGGGATTGAAATATGTACCTGAATTGCTAGAGATTATGAGATATGAAATTATTGATAGCGTATCAAGTTTTCCAAATATTTGATAACCGCCTTCATTGTTAGAGTTTCATTAAAAACTCCTTTATTTAGTTTGACTAAATTTTAATACTTTGTTTATCCGAATTGGTTGAAAGAAAAGTTGAACCCAATTCAAGTGAACATGATGAACTCAGTGTTTTGTCCCTAGTCACTCATTTTAGGTGAGGTCTCGAAGTGACTAGATTGTAAGTCAATCGATGGTTGGTTCAGCACCATGGGGTCATGGAGATGACTGGTCGTTTACATAGACAGACTGTGGAGACACTCTGTCGGGCAGTGACCATAATAGAGTCCCTTATCAAAATTATTGAAGATTGGTCGTGGCGGGAATTTCTATTTTATTCCTATGAGTCGATTCTTTAGACTGGCGACCGTTTACCTGAGTCGGTGTAGTTTTAGATTGACTTTGGTTTTTGTCCTAGGTCGTGCCGTGCAAGGAGGCCGATGGACATCTTCTGGGTCATGGTGATCTGCATCATACAGTGTAAGATGGGTCAACAGGAACTTTCCACCCACGTTGGGTATTAACATCTTCGGGCTACTCGAGGAGTAGTAACTGAAAATGCGTGGCCACGCTCGGAAGAGATCTCTGGTAGATTTTTCGGTGAGACAGTTACTCTCCCAGATCGAAAAAACCACTCTATATATAATTTCCAATCGCAAGTGCGACCTGTAAGACACCTTGCGATGAGTGGGAGGATGTGACACAAAAGAGACAAGAGAATCGGTAGCACACAAATTGTCGTGACAATTGAGAGATATTGTTGGAGTAGGTATCCTCCACAATAGTGTTGCTACATGCACAACTTGTATCGGACAAGTGGGAGATTGTTGGAGTAAGTGTCCTCCACAATAGTGCATTTATATAATGAAACTCATTTGGAATATACGTGGCATAATTAATATATTTTGATACTCCACGTCAGTTGACTAACGTAAATCGGTAACGCTCGGCTGACTAGAGTTTGACGTTATTGTCGTATGACGGCGGTGATCAACTGATCCCTTTAGGTCACACCTATAGGATGAAACCCAAATAGAACACTAATTATTTGTATACGAAACAGTTTAATTAGGGCATTACATATATTTGATATATACGTTTAGTTACGAGAGTTATTTATTGGAAATTGAGTTAGGAACTCATTCCACTTAAGTTTATTAGTCAATTATACGATAACTAACTGAATAAATTTTACGTCTTATTTTAATACGATTAAATAAGATTTAATTTAGTGATTAATCGTTAATTCATTAAATTAGTTAAGGTAATGCATATATTTTGAGGTAGAGGTAATTAGTTAATTATATTTACAAGGAGTTGTAAAATAAATTAACTGGACATTGTGGGATCCATTATATGGTAAAATATCACTTAAAAGTTAAGTACATATTGTCTATTAATTTATGTCATATAATTGTTATATGATCAAATTAATACTTAATTATAAAAGATAATGAAACATATGATTATAAGTATTTGTAGGACAAATATCAAAAATCAAAATGGACCACAATACACATGTAGAGGCCGGATTTTCCTGGTAGAGATCAATGATGATTGTTCTCTACTAATTCAACACTCCACCATATAATTATGACATGTATGACACATGATCATTATCATTATACAATCCCATACACTACCATTATGCATGTGAAAAAAATAAGAATAAAATCACCCATTTTGGGGCTAGAGGGTGCCGGCCAAAAGGCCATTAAATAGAACAAAAGTTGTTCAATTTTTCCACTTCATTTCTTATGCTTATTTTCTTCTTCTTTATAAAAACCTCCAACATCTCTCTTAGCTCACATGCAAACTAATATTCATGTCATATTACTAGTGTAGTAATACAATAATATTAGTAGTATTAATTCTTACTTATTATCTAGTTAATAATAAGCTAAGATTATTTGGGTTTAATTGTGACAACCCTCGCGAATGCGGAAAGATAAAACATACAAGCATATGAAAAGATATGCGGAAATACGGTATTAAAAAAAAACTTTTAAACATGCAAGATATATATAACACGAGGTGTGTCAAAATGATACAAACTAAATACGGAATTATACAACAAAGAGACGAGGCCTCTTAAAATGTTAGAAAAGAACAAGTGTTTAACAAAAACTAGCTACTATCGTCTAGAGGTGAACTTCCAGGGACAACGCCCGCTAGCTCACACCCGAACCCCAAAATGTCACATCCAAAAATCATCCAAGCAAGAAACCTGTTCATCCATGAAAAACATGAATGCCACAGTCAGTGGGGAGTAACTCCGGGTTCTCCCAGCCATATTACATCAAACGTACACATAAGGTAATACGAAAGTAAAGCATGCATATATATATATACATGTGAGTTGCGATAAGAATAAATGGGCAATTCTATAGATAATGATAAGAACATAAGAGGCACAAATCCGAATCCATCATGATATTCAAAGACTCGGGAAAGACACCCTTAGTCAACTATATACTCACTAGGGCTTACATCTCACCATTAGCGGCATATAATTGATAAGATTGAGACTCGACAAACAAACCATACCAAGTCATTCAATGATCAATCATATAATCATTCATCCAACCATACCAATATATTGACGACATCTCTCACGGTAAATGAAACGCACTAGCATCGTGTACAATAGCAAGACAAGCCAATGGAAGTCCACAGGATAAGACGTTTCCCTGAACCGTATACGATTAGACGTTTCGTACACTCATGACCTAGACAAATAAGTTCACGGGATAAGACGTTTCCCGGAACCATGTACGATAAGACGTTTCGTACACACAAGACTCTAATCCTCTCGGTAGGACGACGATAATAATACGGTCCTAGTCTTAACCTGGCCAGACTCTCGGAATAAGACGTGTTCCGATTCGACATGTGGTAAGACGTTCCACATCCAAGACACGGACTTACAATAAATATGCCGAGTACCCCAAATTCGGTATAGGATAATTTCACGAAAGAGGCGGAAAGAGATCTATAGTCAAAAGCAAGCTAGTACGTACATTGCAAAAAAAAAAAAAATAACACCACCTCGCAAGTATACAACATTGACGGTCGGGATCGACCAAGCATGCGTTCGCCTCCTAACACTAAACGTCGTCATTATCCCCACTTAAACAGCTACAAGCATCAAGGATACACCCCATCGCTCCGACATTCCAGTCTAACGAGTATAAGGGTGTAGCCGGGAAATGAGAGTTCATAGCACAAATCATTAGTGCTCAAATCATAACATATGTAAAACCGACTCAAACGAGGGATATATCGAAAACCGTCACCAAACATGTGATACATGCGAAAAAGATATCATATATCCAAAACATGAATATTATAAGACATTACGTAAAAATTATACGATAAACCGATCATGCGAACTATTATAAATTACGAATTTTAGAAATTATATGAAAAGAACACAGCCGTGTTCCAGGCCGGTCAGGAGGGAGGCGGCCGGTGGGCCGGCTCAGAACACAGGCAAAATCCCAAAAATCACCAAAAACAGAGAAATGTGGTCTGAGCCGGTCAGTCGACCGGCGGCTGGTCGACCGGCACAGAGCACTACACCAAAATCAAAACTTCAATACTGATGTGTTCCAGGCCGGTGGAGGGACCGGCGGCCGGTGGGCCGGCCTGGAGCACCATATCATGCAAAACCCAAATTTCCAAAGAAGTTTCTGATGTGTTCCCAGCCGGTGGTCAGACCGGCGGCCGGTCGACCGGCTGGGAGCACTTCTTCACCCGTGAGCTTTGCTCACTTAACCAATTCAATCCAATTCTCATATATACTTCTAATAATCATCAACAATCAATATAATTCATCAACATTCATCATATAACATCATTTACTAATCATAGCATGGTTTCTAATCTTCCTAATCGTAATCTAATACGATTTTCTAGCATATAAACATGTAAAACACGTAAGTAATACCGAGTACCCCTTCACCGTTACCTTTTAGCGTCTCTAATGATCGTCAAGCTCCTCTTCTATAAGGAAATAGTCTTTGTCGGGATCTTGGAGGTCGCCACCTACAAATAGATCGTAAAAAGATGAATCAAGTTCATCTTGAGAAAGACGGGAAATTTGAAAAGCGAGAAAGACGATGATTTTAATATCAATACGGATAGAGGAAGGTACGGGATGAAGAATAAGACGAACTTACGTAAATTCTATCGAGTAACGAAGAAACTACGCCAATTCTAAGCTTGAAATCAAAGAGGGAAAAAAAAATGAGATTTCTTAAGGGAGAAAAAAGTTGTGTTTGTTTGATTTTGTGCTTAATGAAGAATTAGGTTAAGGAAGGAGTAGTGTGAGTTGTGTAGGAAAAGTCAAAGACGATTTCCAAAGTCCAGAAAAGTCAAACTAGACTTAAGACGACTTTTTCATGAAATCTCGCAGAATTTCCAAATACGAACTCGGAAATTCTAAATTCGACTCGGAACTTAAAATTATAATTTATAACTTAAAAATTACTGAAAAGATTTCGTAAAATATTTCTACTAGAAAAATAGGGTACATTTCCGGGTGTTACAATCACCCCACCTTTTAACAAGTTTCGTCCTCGAAACTTGAGAGTAGAAAACAAAAGTATTAAGGACAAGAATCGGTTTTCAAAATTAATACGAAAACTCTTATAAGGGGAATATTTATGAAACGAGGTTCATCTAGAGAACGGTTTAAAGAAGAATTTTCATAAGTGTAAAACTTTACTTACGGATCTCAAGAATGCTCGTCGCGAACGAGAACTCTAATCATCCAAAAAGCAAAGTCGAAATAGTGAAATCGAAATTCAAAACAACGTTAGTAAGTGCAGGACTAGTTATCAGACGCGTCTCTAATAACAAGTGCAACATCCAACCAAACGCAAAATCCAAATATAAAAGCAAAAGAAATCCATTTTCTCCAAAAAGAGGGTACCCAAACCATTTTTAAACTTCTTTGAAACGTTAAATTAGAAATATAATATGGAAATTTGAAAGTTTTATCAAGATAAAATCAAAATAAGAAGACATTACACGAACGTAACGCGACTCGAACATCGAAATCACAATTCGTGATTCTAAGAGGTACGCCAAAGAGCAAAAAGGACCAAAAAGGGGAAGGATTGAAGAGTAGCGGATTGAGTAAGGATCAATTTGAGGGAAAAGAGAGGAATGAAACACAATACTATCTTCCATCTATGACAATTTAAATGTCGATTGCAACTCGACATCACTAACTCCACGGGTAATCTAGCTCTCAAAAGAGAGCGATTATCCTCTACACGCTCAATCATCAGATTCCTACCAAAATATTTCATAAACATGACACTTCGAGTAACAACTTCCAATTATTCAAATTCAATTAGAATCTTCTAAGTTCCATTGGCACGGTAGACTCCACAACTAACCACCCACATGAAAATCCATTGCGCACTCTAATCTTTTAGCTCCGTCAAAACTTTCCTTAGAAACCACCAACAATATATTTATATCTGGAGAGACATGATCGCTAACAACCATAAGGTAAAAGAGACTTATCATGAAATCCTTTGATTCAAATTATTCCAAAACTCATTATCCTAAATCATTAACAACGAACCTTTTTCATTTTCAAAGGTTCGTTCACAAAACCTCAAGAGAGATTAGTCACAAAATCTCATTTCACTTAAATTTTTGCCATTCATAGAGCAATGCGACCGATCATCAATTTATTTAGTTCTTTCCAACTCTCAATACATCGGTTTTCGCTTATGCCAATAATCCTCAAGTTTTGTCATCCAGTCCAAATTCCACAAAGTCTTTATCCTTGTTAGGGTCCAACACATAAGGACAATAAATTCTTAAGTAATATTTAAAGCAACCACTATAATCCTTAACAACAACAATATCATTACGATCTATTCGATCCTCAAGGGGATATTACAATATCAAGATTCAAAGTCTAAAATCACCCAGAGAGGTTCAACTTACTTATCCTCAATTCCTTATAGTCAATTACACATGAATCTAGCTCCATAGGGTGGGTAGGTACCATATTTAGTACATCATCAAAACACAATCACTAACTCCTTACATTAGCTAAAGAGAAAACTACCTCGTAAGAGATTATGGAAAACGAACATGAAACTATGAACGCTAGGAGCATCATACAAGGACTACGATCTGATGGAAAAGACGAAAGCGGAGAAGGAAAACGAAATTGATCTAAGGAAAAGAACCTACCAGTCACGATCTCCGGGTGAGCATTAGCTTCGGCTCGGCTAAGTACAAAGATGGATCCCTTAGCTTTGGCACCAGGTGCGGAATTCTGACGGTCGGGGCAATCACGAAAGCGATGACCCGGCTTCTTGCAAAGAAAACAAAAGAGGGGCCTATCATAGCATCCAACTCCGGGATGAACGGGCCTTCTACAACCGTCACACATTCGCCCTTGAGCTTGGGGAAAAGCATTGGGCCTAGGAGCCGCATTTGAGATAGCTTGAGGGTGATAAGGAACAAGCGATCTTGCATTGGAATTTGAGGGAGCATTGAAACGTCTCTTGTTAGAATAAGCATTAGAAGAAGAAGGAGCGAGAGATCTTTTGTCATTGAAGTTTGACCTCGGATTGAAAGAGGGAGAAGGAGAGAGATTCTTCATCTTCGCTTCATCTCTAACGGCCTTCATTGAGTTCTCCGCCCAAAGGGCATCATCATACAACTCCCCGAAAGAAGTAGAGCTCCTCCTTACCTTACTTTGAAGAACGGCACTTAACTTGTTACGGTAATAGAATGCACGATCTTCATCATCACGAATAAGCCTTGGCGCGAAATGAGCGAGCTTATTAAACTCCGTAGTAAACTCTTGAGCTGATAAGCTGCCTTGCTTAAAATCTATGAACTCCTTGAGCCTTTGTTGTTTAAGCTCTTTGGGATAAAACCTACCCTCCACAAGAGCCTTAAAGCAAGCCCAGTTGAAGTCCTCTTCAAGAGTTGCGGTGGCACTTGTGATAGCCCACCAGTTGTCGGCTTCCCGCACTAGAAAGTGCTTTGCAATCCTCACTTTACCCTCTTCCCGGACTTGGTAAAGATCAAACTGTTTTTCCATCTCACGGAACCAGTCGGATAGCTCCGTAGGATCAGGCTCTCCACCATAAGGCACTATCTTACTCCTTGCAATTTGACCCGCCACCCATGCATAACCACCTTGTTGATTTTCCTCCCTTCTAGGGTGAACTTGGTTGGCATTAGCTAGAGCGGCATCTTGCTGATTCTTCAGCACTTGAGCAAGAGCCTCCATCATAATATTATCAGCTGAACGCGGTCTAACCATCTTCATAAGAAACAAAGATAAATTAAGTTATCCTATCAATTAGCATAAACAAATAGACTACCAAATAAAGTCCTTAACTTCTACCCAACTCTCTCATTTATTATTTCAAGGTCAAGTAGTTTAAGTTAGGGTTCACATGTGTGCGTCGGGAGCGATCAAAGCTCTGATACCAACTGTGACAACCCTCGCGAATGCGGAATAATAAATCAAACAAGCATGTGAATTATAATGCGGGAATAGGTAGTTTTTAAAAACTTTTATACATGCAAGTTAATAACACGAGGTGTGTCAAAATATTACAAACTAAGTACGGAATAGACAATAAAGAGACGAGGCCTCTTAAAATGTTAGCAAAGAACAAGTGTTTATCCAAAACTAGCTACTATCGTCTAGAGGTGAACTTCCAGGGACAACGCCCGCTAGCTCACACCCGAACCCCAAAATGTCACAGCCAAAAATCATCCAAGCAAGAAACCTGTTCATCCATGAAAAACATGAATGCCACAGTCAGTGGGGAGTAACTCCGGGTTCTCCCAGCCATATTACATCAAACGTACACATAAGGTAATACGAAAGTAAAGCATGCATATATATATATACATGTGAGTTGCGATAAGAATAAATGGGCAATTCTATAGATAATGATAAGAACATAAGAGGCACAAATCCGAATCCATCATGATATTCAAAGACTCGGGAAAGACACCCTTAGTCAACTATATACTCACTAGGGCTTACATCTCACCATTAGCGGCATATAATTGATAAGATTGAGACTCGACAAACAAACCATACCAAGTCATTCAATGATCAATCATATAATCATTCATCCAACCATACCAATATATTGACGACATCTCTCACGGTAAATGAAACGCACTAGCATCGTGTACAATAGCAAGACAAGCAAATGGAAGTCCACAGGATAAGACGTTTCCCTGAACCGTATACGATAAGACGTTTCGTATACTCATGACCCAGACAAACAAGTTCACGGGATAAGACGTTTCCCGGAACCATGTACGATAAGACGTTTCGTACACACAAGACTTTAATCCTCTCGGTAGGACGACGATAATAATACGGTCCTAGTCTAAACCTGGCCAGACTCTCGGAATAAGACATGTTCCGATTCGACATGTGGTAAGACGTTCCACATCCAAGACACGGACTTACAATATATATGCCGAGTACCCCAAATCCGGTAGATCAATTCACGAAAGAGGCGGAAAGAGATCTATAGTCAAAAGTCAAGCTAGTACGCTACATGCAATAACACCACCTCGCAAGTATACAACATTTGACGGCCGGGTCGATCAACGCATTGCATTCACCTCCTAACAACGTCGTCATATCCCCACTAAACATGCATACGAGCATCAAGGATACACCCCCATCGCTCCGACATTCCAGTCTAACGAGTATAAGGGTGTAGCCGGGAAATGAGAGTTCATAGCACAAAATCATTAGTGCTCAATTCATAACATATGTAAAACCGACTCAAAAGAGGGATATATCGAAAACCGTCACGAAACATGTGATACAAGCGAATAGAATATCATATATCCAAAACATGAATATTATAAGTCGTTACGTAAAATTATACGATAAACGGATCATGCGAACTATTATAAATTACGAGTTTTAGAAATTATATGACAAGAACACAGCCGTGTTCCAGGCCGGTCAGGAGGGAGGCGGCCGGTGGACCGGCTCAGAACACAGGGCAA